>JAVJIF010023816.1:0-22538 GCA_038442645.1 Agave tequilana
TTTTAATAACTTGAGTTGCAATGTTACAGTTTTTGCCTGTAAAACACTGAATTAGAGAACTGGCTTATGTGCGGCAAGTCCCATCTGCCCACATGCCGCAAAGGTGATTGTTGCTGACTATAGCATTACATGCTATAGTTTTATGGCATGCATGTTGATATGAAATTGTAATTCTCTCCATTAGGTATATTTAAGAATTACAAATTTTATTGTTCTAGATCTATTTTCAGAGGACTTATAGATTAAAATGGCATAAATTTCCAGGTATAGCTTGAAATGTCATGGCTCTCGTTATAGTTTTTGTTATATTCCTAGATTCCCTTTCTAACAATATTTTATATGATAGACTACCATATTATTAAGAGAGATAATTAAGATTACTTTTTCATGTGATAAGAAGATGTAAATTTGTATATAATTTCCAAAAATATGCAAAAAGGTGAACATATTTAATTATATTTCAAAAATATATGGGCATAGTGTGAAATTTAACTTTTAGGTCTGAATGTTAGAAGCATAAAACTTTTACCTTCATATGGTTATCATACAACATAGTACATCAAAGTATGAAGGTCACACATGTAAAATTAACTTTCCATTTTTCATTCTATAACTTGTGAAGCAGTCTATGCAACTTTATTTTCTTAAGTGTTTTTTAGATATATAACCCCAAATCTTTGGGATTTAGAAATTTCCCCCTAATGTTTGATATTAGAAATTTACCTCCCAAATCTTTTAGATATTAAAAGTTTACCTCCTTTGGAATAAAAAGAGAATATTCGGGTTAATTCTATTAACTTCCCTAATTTTTCAAAAAGTTACTAATCTGTCCTCATTAAATATTTAAACCACTATGTCCCAAACTTAAGCTTATTGACTCATCATCCATTCTATATTCTACCTATTTATCCTCTTTTTCCACTTCTTTCTCTCAAGCCAAACATAATTCTATTTCATTCATATATCATCAATTACGAACATCAAATCATTTTCACATATGCCCATTGTAGAGTTTGAGAAAAATTCCAAGAAATCTTTAGAGTGATGTTTGAGGAAAAAAATTGAAGAAGAAATTTTAGGTTTAAGAGAATTGAAGGGGGAAGGGGGAGAGAGAGAAATGAAAAAAAATAAAGGAAGTGATAAGAATTTTGGGTTTGATTGATTTTGAGTTAGATCATATAAGAACAATGAAGAAGAAGAGAGGTTTAGAAGAGAGGAGAAGGGCATAATGAGTAAATACTCTTATTTCTTTCAAAATCTAACTGGTGTGGTAAACTTTTAAGAACAAAAAGTTTTGGAGGGTAAATTTCTAATATCAAATATTTGGGGGGTAAATTCCGAAATACCAAAGATTGTTTGGGGGGGTGGGGGTGATGTCTAAAACACCCTTTTCTTTGTAGGTGTTTGAGTAAAACTCTGTTCCTTGTCTTCATCATGCAGGAATGTTTTCATTTA
This sequence comes from Agave tequilana, assembly GCA_038442645.1. Lineage (NCBI taxonomy): Eukaryota > Viridiplantae > Streptophyta > Magnoliopsida > Asparagales > Asparagaceae > Agave > Agave tequilana. The sequence goes on from JAVJIF010023816.1 coordinate 1,456, forward strand.
AATCTTTATGGGCCCATCGCAGATGGTGGGGGAGGCCAGCCACACGTGTGGGACCTTCTAATTATTTTTATTTATTATTTTTTAAACCTTCTGCCTCACAAAAGTAAGGCTGGCTATATACTTAGGTGTGTGCCATGTCTGGCCACAGTCAGTTCTGAAGTTATATATATTTGATCGTATTCTAACTCACGTTAGCCTGGAAAGTTATAGCATAATACAACATGGTAGATACAGCTTAATACAATCTGGTAGATACTTTGAAAATATTAGTTGGCATCGCTAGGTTCCCTGCACCATTCAGTATGTTGCATTATTATACCTTTGGGATGGGTGTTCTGTTTTTATAGACTGAAGTCCAAAGAAACAAATACTAATAATAGTACTAAATAAATAAATAAATAAATAAAAGAGAGGTTCATAATGTACCAGAGTGGGAGGGCTAAATCCTGCAAGAATCTGAATTCTCGTAATACACACACTTTCAGGATACTTTCCAGATCCATACTGAACAAATGCATTCAACTAAATGAATTATACGACTTTGAGGATGCTGCATGAATCCTATTTAAATCACATGCTAACGGACAACCTGCATAATAGTGTATGGTTTGCCATTTGCTTATATGGATCCATACATATGACACACAAATATAAGTTTGTGAATCTAGCATTGTTTGTACTGTGCCACTAACTCTGCAATATAAAAATAGATTTTATGATTTTCTCTACATATTGATCTATCTTAAGGGGGAAAAATTTACCTAGGATAGGAGATGTGAATCCTTGAGAATAATATGTGCTTGCCTGGTACTGAAACCCCCCCCCCCCCCCCCCCCCCCCCCCCCCCCCCCCCACACACACACACACACACACACACACACACAAATAACTGGATTACTGGATCCAATCTAGGTATATCTATCCTTTGCATAAATATGGGTGTGATGTATGATCTTTCAGCAACCTATAAGTTCTTTTCCCTCTTCTATTTACCGATACAGAGGCCATAGCCTGTATAACCTAACTTGTGAAAAAATTAGTTTTTATAACAGTGTCTACTCAGAAAGTGTGGATGTGTCTTTTTTTAATTGTAACAAGATCATTGAGTTATGTGTTCAAGCCTGGAAAATTTTACGATTCTAGATTTTAAAAGGGAGAAGTATATTAAATCCATTTAATGATGGACCTTTGAACTGTTTTCGTATAATTCAAAACAACTCAATAATGATCCTTGTCCAACTTTTTGATAGGAATTTGAAACTCTTTTGTTGGATTCGTGTGGTTACTCAGCCTTTAGCTAGCATATATGCTTCTTAATAAGTTTTTACAGATTGAAACTAAAGCCATCAAAGAAAATATACTATAAGAAAGTTTGGAATACGAGTAGAGTGCACTACTCCAGTATAATAGTGAAATGTGTGTTGATATGTTACTGCTTTCTAGAGAATCTTGTAAACTTTGGTTATTCAAGATCTCAACAATTTCCAGCACAACAATAATCATATCAGTTATGGATTCCCAGATTCACGGGTATTTGAGGTGCCCTAGTAAAACTTAAAAGGTCTGTTTGGAAGTTTGAACATTTGTACAAGCAATATTAGCAATCAATCATTTTGCAAATGTTGTTGACAGAAATTTAATTTACCAGAATGACTCCATATTCTTATTTTTCTGATGGAATATTTGTATGACTCCATATTCTTGTTGTTAGAATATAAAAATATTACCCTCAGCCTTCATCACCGTTTTGGAGTTTCGGTGCAAGTGGAAGGGACTTTAAAATGGTATTAGAACTTAGGCTTGATATATATCAAACAATAAATATATCAGAGCTTAGGATTTCATAGTTGTTAAGGGAACCCCAGCAAATTTTATATTAACTGATTAAAACACTTTACAGAGGGATGGGGTATTGATAGAATCATAGAACAAACATGCCTTAACAACCCAAAAGATTGACAAAAGTCATATTAAATCATTGAAGTCGTTCAAACTTTCATGATTAGCCTCTTAAAAAGAATTAAGAATCCTGCAAGTCAAAATGCTAACAAATCAAAATCCTTTGTTCTTTTCTATGTCATTATCTATATATTTTGAAGTCATTTATAAGCAATGAAACACTGAATGATTACAAAGTGGTAAGCGGCATAACTGGCCTTGCTGATCCATTTATGTTTTTATGGGTTCATTGTGCCTATAACTTGTATATCTTTTCTGAGTAGAAAGTGCATTATAATGAAATTAATTCTTTAAGAAAATATAAAAGCAGCAGACCCTGTAATTTCACATACCGAAACAGTAGATAGTTTGCTATTGAATACATTAGAAGTGATTCCTGTTAAGTAGGATATGCGTACATTTATATCTGCATATACACGGATGGACAAATTATCATATTGTTTGTTTATGAAATTAGCAAGTTATATTTCTCTTCCTTAAGAATTAATTGATGTTTTACCTCGTCAGTGTAGGAGCAAGCGCTGTTTCGGGTTTCTGTGCAGCCGCTTGCAGCTTACCCTTTGACTATATTAAAACCCAAATACAGAAGATGCAGCCGGATGCCACAGGGAAATATCCATACACCGGGTCGTTGGATTGTGCTTTTAAGACTCTGAGATCTGCAGGACCTACAAAGTTCTACGCAGGATTTCCTGTATACTGTGTGAGGATAGCACCCCATGTCATGGTAAGCCTAAGAGACGCGGAACTTTTTTTTCTTCTCTCTTTCTTTTTTCCCTCCATTTCCTATTATATAACTCATGTCTTTACATCTTTCTTGTTGATTCATGGATGGAAATTTTGCAGATGGTGTGGATCTTTTTGAATCAAATCCAAAAGTTTCAGAATTCCATTGGGTTGTAAGAGCTTCAAACTAGAGACTTCTTTCAGGCTAGGTTCTTTATGAACTTAGAATAAGATTCCAGAAATTTATAATGTAGTTTTTTTTTTGCCCCCTTGTTGGCTAATTAGTAATTTATACTGTCGTTGAGGTTTACAGAGTGCCTCAAAATTTTGATATTTATTTAGGATATGCTATTATTCAATCCTCGGTTTCTTTTGCATTATGTGCTGGCTCATCTGATTCCAGAGGGGATATGTCCATATGTCTGTTACATGTGCAGATTCATTGAGAATACACCTTCTGTTTTCTTTGATGCCAGATGTGGTTCATTTGTGTGGTACTTGTACAGGACAGTTGCTTTCTGGATGGATACTTCTTTGTGCTTTCTCTATTATGAATGCCTCGCCAAGCCTCGAATCAAGGCTATCTTCTATTTTGGGGAGAATAGGCTGCAGTTTGCTGCAATCGGGATTTGAACTCCATATGTTATGGATGAATAATACTACAAAAAATTAGGGAAATGATTTTTTTCCCAAATTTCTTTGCTGTCTCGACTGCTGATATGGCTATTGATTAGCTTCACGATGAGAACGTTTCGAAGATATTTGCTTTGAATACTATCCTGCAAGGTCCACATATTCCAAGAACACCTGTATTAGGACAGAAAAAACTGCATAGTTGCCTTTATAAAAGCATCTACAAATTGCTAGTTGCCTTTATTAAGCAGTGAACTTAAGTCATTATGCAATAAATCTCCTAGTTACTGTAGATGGAGATATTCAAACTCATAGACTTCCCATAGGAAGTGTCATGCCACTTGATCTAATCTCCATTAGCACTTTCATCTACTCTATTTCTCAAGTTTGACAGCCTGCATCCTGTATGGCTGCATGGATCCCCTAGTCTTGAAATGGAACAATGTAAGAAATTAATGATACCAAGGAAACAAGGGAAAATATGTGAACTCCATGGACTTACAATTCACTTGTAACAAATCTTGCCCAACACACTCTGAAATTGGAATATCGCTCACTTACTTTTTCTAACAAATTATACTTTGGGATAAAAGTTTTTGACAGGCTTAATTAGTTACATACGAGATTGAAATTGACATAAGTATCTCAAAATATAGAGTCTGTTTATTGCGACCCCAAATATTTAATAATTATCAAAACTGATTGAAGGGAGGTTTTCTCCCGTGACTCTTATAAAAACTTTGTTCGTCCTTCTGTCTTCAGAGAGAGAGAGAGAGACGCCAGCCACCACACTCTCCTCTTCCTTCCCACCTTCTTTTTATTATTTCTCCTCCTCCTCCTTTCAGCAAAGTCAAAGTCCTCCCCTCCTTCCTTCTCCATTCTCCTTTTTCGCCGCTCCGTTGGTTTGTTTTTGCTACGACAAAGTGCTATACTAGTCTAAAAAACAAGAAACATTCATGTCCTAACATTGTTAGGGATACAAGTCCAAAACTTTCATAAATACTTATTGGAGAATAAAATTGTTTTACTAGTCCACCAGTAAGTTTAGAATTTTAATAATTCTTAGTATACATTGAAAGGATGGATAATTGGATATGCATAGCCTCGAAAATCACAAAAAGGAAAGATCCAGGGTGTTTTATGAAAAAAACCAAGGAACAAAGACAAAACCACATACGGTGAGCGAGAGTAGTAGCAGCTATGGCAACGGGCGGCAGTCTGAAGGGTGTGGCTCTCATCGCCGGAGGCGACAGCAACAGCGCCGTTAGAGGCTCTCTTCACTTTATCCACGACGCTGCCACCGGTGAGTGAACTCATTACAGATTCACAGAGGAAAAATATAAGCAGAAAAGCCCTTTTCATGTTTGAAACTTTTGCAGGACACACCCAATTTTTAGGGGCAAGATCAGTGGACTCTCCCCTGGTCTTCATGGATTCCACATCCACTCCTTTGGGGACACCACCAATGGTTGCAATTCCACTGGTAATGCCCCTGTTTTCTTCCATAATTACTGAAATTTGATTCACATGAAAAAAAAAGAAGGTCGTTTTTGGGAGACCCATTAGAAATTCTCGTGTTTTCTCATGTTAACATGGCAATTTTTTTGTTAACAAGAATAAGATGAGGTTTTTAAGGAACCCTTTAACTCTCTTTTATTGTAAACTTGGTGTCTGGTGGCTACTCAGATAATTCTAATTGCTTTGGCAAATTCTTTGCAATCCCATTTGATAGAATTTTCTATATCCCTTTATGTCTCTGGCTTCCTTCATGCTTAAGTGGTAACTATGTGTTAACAACAAGGAATTCAACTACGAAAACCCGTTAGAAGTATATCAGTCTTCTGTTAGGTTCACTAGGTATTTACGGCTCATTAACTGGGAATTTGGATTTGACTCGTGTATTGAGAAAAGCAAAAAGAAGTCTGTGGCTAATCCATTGTGAAACTTCTTCCTTTTGAGGAAGTATTTTATCTTCTTTCTATCCACTTGCAACATTTGATGCATTAGATACCTATTGTACTCTCGGGATTCTTAATTGTGATTGATGATTAAATGAAATCCTGGGCTGTGGTCTTTTCCATGAAAGTGAAGGAAAGGAAAGAAAGAAAACTGATAAAGAAAATGGTTTAACTTGTTTGATTATTCAGAATAGAAAATAGAAAAAAAACACGGAAAATGTTGAGATATAAATTTTACATGCACTGAGTTTTTCTTCTATTATGTGCCTGTATTGTAAAAACCACATATCAGACATGACAACTTTATCATGTCAATACTATGTCATGTGTATTTCTTTAGAATTTGTTGTGTTAGTGCTAGAGTTGGTGTGTCATGTCCTTGTTTCTTAGAATAGTGAAAACGAAATAAAATGTGCATCTTGTTTCTTTGTCATCACTTTCTATCTTATAAGTTAGAGATGTGGGCGATGTGAGACGATGCTGAGATGGAAACTATTGTGCTAGTAAGTTGATGAAAAAGCTAGAACATGCTTATTTCTAGAAAAAGAAACGAGGGAAAGAAAGTGAGAGAAATTCTTATCCTTGTTTGGTTCTGGATGCTAATAAGCTGTAGACAAGGACATGAGTGTCATATTCCAACAAGGACATCGGGTGTCAGAGACCACAATTCTCCAAAATCTAGACACTAGAACACAACTTTATGTATATTTCTTTGAAGATATATATTTTAACTCATATAAAATATGTATCGGATTGTCATTCATATATTGAAGAACCTAATCTTAGAAAAATAGCCTGTAAAACAATCAGCTTTTGTCAAAGGGGGAATAAAATATTTCGTCTAATACAGAGTTGAGCTAGGCTACTACCAATAGTAATAGAGATGCAAATACTATCACCCTAAATTGAAAAATGGACAACCCTAATGGGAAATCCATTCCTTTAGATGTTGAACTATTAACTTTCTAGAAACCAAATTTCAAGTAATTTCAACATGTTTTACGCATCTGCTTAGTGGTAGCAAAAAATTAATTAATTTTATGTCAATTTAAAAACAATGATTTTGTCAACACTTATCCATGGATAAAACACATTAAAATCACTTGAAATTTAGTTTCCAAAAAGTTAATGTGTATTAGATCAATCGATTTTCCTTTACAATTGCCCATTTATAAATTTAGGATAAAAGTATTTGCATCTCAAATACTATCGATAGTAGTCTAGGTTAACTTTCTAATATATGCTTTTTAGATTAATAATGATTTAGACAAGTGTAGTGTCGGGCATATATGGACACGCATGTTGTGTTTGAGTGTGTGGCAAGCTATTTTTGGGTTGGCGAACCAAAAGTTCATATGTGCCTCTAATTTTTCACACTTGATAAGAAAGAATGATTTTTTTTCCTCATTGTTACTTTTTGTGCAATCCTCTGATGGTTAGGAGAACTTGAGCACTTAGGTTATGTAGATGGTTACATAGAGACTGTAAGCTTCACGTTGTTAGTTAACTGTAAAAGACTAGAAAATTGTGCGCATAAAAAGTACTTATCTTCTGTGTTTGTTCCCTTATATGTTCTCTCATTTCTTTTACATCATTTTCTAGTCAAGCAAAGTGACATTACATATTTGAGGGAGACGAAACCCTGAGGTGATTAAAAGGTTAGAAGTAGGGTTAAAATCTCGATATCGCTAACGGTATCAGCCAATGGTTTTTAGTGTAATATTGGTAAAATCTGCCATCAATATTGGCAATATCCGCCGTATTGATAATATAAGCCCCGATATTGGACAATATTATATGGTTTAAATCATATCGGATACCTTAAAATCCGATACGATATTGTCAATGTATATTGAAATTGACTGATATTTAAAACCATGGTTAGAAGGTGAGAGGATTATTGAATGGACACAAACACGTTGGCATAGGCACTACACCACGAAAATTGACAAACGACATATTCTTAAAAGTACATACAAAAAAGAGGTGTTGCATTTGGCACATGTTTGATGTGTCAGACACAACACGACTTCATATTTGCTACCTAGACAACAATAGTCCAACGTGCTAATTTGAGAATTTAAAAATATTACCGTCTTAGATTATAAAAATATTTCCCTTAATTCTCACTACAATTTCAGAGTTCTGGTATAGTGGCAACGACTTTAAAATGGTTTTAGAGTAGTCTAGCTTCAAACTACACCGATAGTGCATTTAAAAACTGAATGAAAATTTAAAGAAAATACTGCTAAGCTAGAGTCCAAGTTTTAGCCCATAAAATAGATACTTGACCTTTAGGTGCTTGTTAGAATATACAGATATTATCTTCTTAGAATATAAAGCTATTACTCTCAACTCTCATAAAAACTTTGGCGTTTTGATGTAGTGAAAAGATTGCCTTTTCACATTGATTAATTTTTGAGAATAAAGGATGGAGCAAACACTCTAGTCATAATAAATGTATTACCCAAGCCGACTCTCCATTGACAACTCTGAGAATCAAATGTGGAATCTCCCTCTTAGGAGTGAGGAATGTTACCGGTAGACTAACCCGCTTTCAGTTTTCACATTGATTAATTGTCACACTCCAAATTAATTGAATAATCCCACATGGGATATACATTGGGAACATCTCTACTGTATAATAGTTCTCATGAACTCAATAATTAATCCTAGCTAACAATTTTTGAGGGAGGAATCGTCCACAAAAGATATACTCGGGCGTTACAAATTGATATGAGAGCTAATATTAGCTAGAAGAGAGAAATAGTGGGAAAAATGTTATACTTGAACTTTACAAATTGGTATCAGAGCTAACACCAACGGCAAGTGTGGGAAACTAAGTGTCACATGGAGCTAAGTACTACATGAATAAAGTGTAACGCCACACATGGATATGGTGCGGCTCACCTTTTGAATTCACGGGAGACACCTCTAGAATCCATAAAAGTCACCTCTAGAATCCTACATTAGTTGGTGAAATGTTGGTCACCAAAAAAAAAAAAAAGTGAATATTCCCACATGGATACACACTAAGAATGTCCTTGTATATAACAGTTCTCATGAACTCAAAAAATAATTGTAGCTACCATTTTTGAGCAAGGAACATTGGAAAAAAAAATATATACTCAGGTGTTACATTAATACTCTCATTTTTCCAATATAAAAGCCATGATAAAAACTGAATGATTATGTGTATATCTAAACCATTGATGTTATTTGAAGCTCTTACTGCTACATTTTGTTGATAAAAGTCTAGTAAGCTTTCAGAAAAACTTCTGCTTTAGAAAGTTGAAAGATACCCAAGGCTGAACCCAGAGCTTAGTAGGCAGGGTTCTTGGCAGCCACCAGGCTGATGGCTCAGAAACATCAAAAGTAGGAAATTTCCATTAACTTGAATAGTCTGTAATAAGAATTATAATCTTTTGGAAAGAACAACAAGGAATCTTATTATTTCCAATATTTTGGTGGATTACAACAAATATAAACCAACATTGTTTCTGAATCAATATTGAGAGCTTGTGGTTCTAATGATCATTTATCTATTCAGAACATCTCATTTCATCTTATTCTTTATAATCTTGATCTCTTTATCTTCTTTGTAATTGCATCTTCCTTTCTTATGGTCACTAAAGTGCTATGTGCTGATGCAAGGTAGCTTACACTATCATATGTGGAAGGCGTCCTAACCTTTTTGTAATGTAACTTGAAGTCTCAACATCCCTTGCACTACGCTCACAATGTTGATAACCACTTTATATATATAAGGCTTATATCCTTTCCTCTCTCTCTCTCTTTTTCTTTTTTTTTTGTTTGGGGGGGGGGGGGGGTTTGCCAATTTTACAATGTCACTAACCTCTTCATCCCAATAGATTTAATTCATATCATTCACGTCTTCATTACCTTCTATGCCTTCTATATCTACGAACAATTAGTATCTAGATGATGCGTACATCCAGTCAAGATGAAAGAGCCTAAGAGATGGATCCAAGAAGTCCCAGTTCGAGTTGAAGAAGTAGCAAAGTTTTAGATATTTTTCTATTTCTTTATTTTTGTTTTTTTAGTTTCTTTGTTTTGATTTTTTTTTTAGTTTCTAAAATTTGGATTTCAATTCTATTTTGATCAGGAGTTTGAGTTTTAATTAGATTCAAATCTTGTAAAAATCTATATAAGGCCTTCTTGTATCAACAATAAGTAATGAAGAATTTTGATAAGAATTTGTAAGTGATTTTATCTCTCAAGATTGTTTAGGATTGAATTTCTAATTTTCTCTAATTAAACCCTAACCTATTTTTTTCTCCCTTCTACTTCCTTACCTCAGCCGCCATCTCTCTTTTTTTCTTTCTTCTTCTCTCTTTTCCACACCAGTCAAAGAATCCGACACCGACTCCTCATCTTTTCTCTCGATCTCATCTCACGCGCACAATCGGCCATCACCACCGTGCCATCACCACAACTGGGCCGGGCCGGCAGCCCACACGGGCTCGGCCCGGGTCTGGCTCCGGCTCCGGCTCCCCCATGGGCCAGACCCGGGTCAGAGAAATCAGCCCACGGTCCGCCCGGGCCAGCCATGCCCCGACCCGCCCTACACCACTTCCTCCGCCCGTCCACCACTCCACCACCGCCAACCACCTGCCAACGCCGCCCTCCTCCGTTCGCCACCCTCGTCGCCGCCTCCAAAAAGTTTCAAAATATTTATAAATTCTCGGTTTTAATTGATCTCATCCTCAAATGTAAGTGAGACACAAGCCTAATGACCAACTACATCACTAACCCTTGGGAAAATAATAGAGAGAAAAAAATGTTTAACTAGTATAATAAGTTTTTCTTACTTTTTTAAAAATTACCGGCCCGGCTCGGGTCCGGACCAGCTTGGTCGCGGGCTGGACTAAGTCCCCCAAAGGGCACATGGGCTGGGCCTGCCAGAATTTGGCAGCGGAGCGAGCTCGGCACGGCACGCCTCCTGGCCTGTCGTGCCCGGGTCGAGCCTGACCCGTTTGATACCCTTGACCACAGTTAAAGCATCAATTGATTTTTCGGCCATAATTTCCACATGCGGAGGCGTTGCGATCGTGATAATAAGATCTTTGCATTGACATCTTTCACAGATCATTGAGATCTCTGTGATTCTCAGTAGGTAATTTTCTTTAACACGATCTATTTATTTGTGAGTTGATATCAACCTCTATTATTTTATCGACTTGATCTGTTGCCACAAATAGTGAGATTGTGAGATCTGATAGCCCTGTAGTTGCTAGCTCTTTGCATTGATTTTACAAGTTTTTTTATCATAACCAGTAGCACATCATCTTATTTCTGATCTAAATCGATACCGCTGCATCAGCACTTTTGTTAAATCCATTATCTTACATTGTAGTTTTGATTATTTTCCTACACAAGATCATATAGTTGGTTAAACGTAGCGAAGTTTTGTTCTATCATTGATTTCTGATACACGTGACATATTTCACATCAATTTGGTATCAGAGCACGGTTAGATAAGATTTGCATAATTAGTTCATGTTTATTTGCTTTATCGCATTTAGTTTAAATTTTTATAAAATATAAAATAAAAATTAGAAAACATTGAAAGTTAAGCCTTTTCCTGAAATTTTGTATGATTGGTGTATAACCAAGGAAGTGTACTCAATATGGTTTTATAATTAAGGAACGCCAAGTGCGGAAACCCCCCTCCCGAGTCACGTCGACCTGGCCAATTGGACTGGTAAAATTGTGGTTTGATTGACCCGACAATTTTAAAAAGAAGATTTTATTTAAACCAAACAAAAAAAATCCAAAACCCCAAAACCCCCAAAAAATCTAGACTAGAATTACATATTCTCATCTTTACTTAGAATTTCATTATGCATGCCTACCATTAGTGATAATCAATACTTGCTAGGAGAGACTACTGAATCATACACCAGAACTCCTATGAATCCCCAACAATCAGTCACTATACTCACCAACATACAAGATAAGCTTAACGCCTGACTCAAACCTTAAACCGAGCTGAGGAGAGACTAGTCAAGTTAGAGATTGCACGTGAATCACCCAAGACTAAAGAAATCCATTGCAATCAAATGCCGAGGAAACATATAACACAATGCATATAATCATGATGACCAATACCTTTGAAGCATTAAGTTGAGTGTACCTACTTTCGATGAACGCTTAGATCTTTAATTTTTCCTAGATTGAATACAACAACTTGATAAGCACTTCACATGGTAAGTTCTCACTGAGCCTAGGAAAGTTAAGTTTGTCGCGATGAAACTTACTGGCCAAGGTAGTTAGTAATGAACCAACTTAGAATCATGCGTGTAGCCTGTGGTTAAGAACCGATTAATACATGGCTTAGAATGAAAGATGAGCTTAGAGAAAAGTATGTGCCGTCATTGTTTAGTGCTTGTCTCATGAATGAGTGACATTAATACACTCAAGGTAACAAATCAACAAAAGAGTACGTGACAAAATTCGATGAGTTCCTCATCAGATGTAATATCCATGATACTGAAGGACAAACTCATATCCTTTCTAGATTTAGAGCTAGACTTAGAGGCGACGTGCGAACTGAACTTTTAGCTAGAGGTGTCACCGAGTTAAAGGCAGCCTACACATTAGTTCAATATCTAAATTCTCTTAGGTGTAAGTACAACACTAGGAGTTTTGATTCAAAATCAAGTACGTTTAGAATTTCATCCTCTTCACAGTTCAACATGCCTAGTACCCAAACCCCCATATAGGAATGACATCGATGGCAAGAGTCTTGAACGAGACAACAAAAGCAAAGAACCCGAGTTTTTCAAAGTTAGTTCTACAACCAAATGCTACAAATGCCAAGCTTATGGATATTTATCCGTCTGTTTTTCTAGTCTCGTCAATGTCACTATAATAGATGGAACACTCACCGAAACCACTTCGAGAAGTACACCTAACATACAGAAGGTGTTGAAACTGATGACGAGTTATCAAGCGATAATGTTAGTCTCAACTGCATTAAACTTCATCTGATGGGTAATGAAAAAAGTGCAAGAAAATGATTAGAATCAATGTTACCATTCTTATGAATTTTTTGTATCAAACATGCAGAGACTACACGACACAGACATGTGTCGCACGACTCGGATACAACTCGTGTGAGGAAAAAAAAAAGGAAAGCAAATATGGTGCTGTTATATTAAAATAAGGTAAAGGACTATACAAAATATCTAAAAAGAATCAAGGGAAGAATAGAAACAAAAGAGCCATTTAATGTTATATTTTTCATTCCCAGGGTCGTCGAAACCCATGTTATGCTCTTGATTTAAACTATGTCAATGTCATGATAGATAAAGAAAAAGTGGGGTTCAAGAGTATTTTTGTATCCTATTGCTGAGAAATTGCCATGTCAGACACTTTAGGACACTCGCACGCTTGGCCCCCTGTGTCCTGCAGCCAAATAGCTTTTCTTAGAATACGAAGTTGATTATCATTACACATTAGCTAATGGAATCAACCTTTGCAACCGTGACCCCGTTGTCTCTTTTATCCCTAAACTTCCTTTATTTCTTCATTCCTACTTATGTTAGTCGTTCTTTAGTATGAGTTACAATTAACAAAATAAGAAGAGGGAATTGAGTTTATGCTAGGTTCTACCACAATGATACTAGGCCAATATATGGGTTAGTTCCCAAGGCTTCTCTGCCCTTCCTACCTCTCTTTTTTTAAAATGTTCCTGTTAATGTATCCCTTTCTAAACCGCTGTCCAGAATTCCGACACCAAGCCTCACCCAGTTTCCCATGTTCCACCATAACCCGAAAGATCTTTGGTCATTACCCTCAAACATCCTAATATCTTGAACCAGTAACAGTTTCAAAATCAGACCCTATAAGAGATTCCCTTAGCCAAGGACAATGCTTGTGACCTTGGAGCTGTAAGAAGCTTTAAATTGAAGCCTTCCACCATGACAACTGAAGCAACACTGGGGAGACCATTAATTCATCTCCAAAGAGTTTAGGCAATCCTGCATCTACTAGTTCTTTTTATATAGCCTAAAGTAAAGTATGTCAAGTACTACTGAATGAATTCTTATTATCCAGTTTTGTACAGACCTTGCTGTCATAAAATTTCAATACCTAGAACCCAAATTTAAACCTTATGTCCTTCATTTATCCTAACCCTACTTAATCCTAAAGGTTCTCCACCTTGGCCCACATAATGGCATCGACGACCCTCCTTAACCGTGATCATTTAGCTCAAGTGTACTAGTTTCCTTAAAACATTTAATCCATGAATAAAACAATCCGCTGCAGGTTGACGAAAAATCATAAAGAATCAGCAAGAGGGCGACAATCTAAACAGTGAATATATGAAAATTCCCAGAGCTGAAAGACAACAACCTTGAGGAATTTTGTCCCATAAAAGCAAGAAGTCAGGGAATTGAAGTTAAATGTGAATGTGGATCATCAGAGACACATTCTAACAAGAATATAATAGATTTCACATTAATGAGGCCAATGTACTGTCATAATGCTTATTTATATCATAAGTCTTTGTTTAGGTGAATAAGTATGTCTGTAAATAGGCAAAGGTTCTGAAGCTTCAGTTACATCTTCTTACTAACAGCAGTCAACAAACCAATAAATTAGCATAACATGAATAACTATAACAAGGATCTGATTCCAAAATTGCAAAAAGAATATGGCTCCTGCATGAAAGAATCATTCTACTTCAGTTTGAGTTAAATAAGTTTCGCATAAATGGTAATAAATAAATAAATCATATGTTATAACTTGCAAAATGCCTGACTCTGAAGAGTTATATGCAGAAATGTCAAATAAAATGACTGAACAAAACAATAAGTATACCTCTGCCAAGGTCATCAGGATCAGCATGAACAACAACAGCTCTACCTGGGGTCTGTTTGGTTGTCGTAATTGGCCGTAATTCGTAAGTCGTAATTGGTAAATTCTTTTACAGTTGTAAATGCGTTACATGCATGTAAGTTTTACGGTGTTTGGTTGGTAATATAAAGTTGTAAGTGGGAAAGTGTATTGTGTTTTACGGTATTTGATTGTCGTAATGTGTAAGTCGTAAGTGGAAAAGTTGATCACAAAATTAACTATTTGGTGATTTAAAATTTTTTAATATTGCAAATAAATACTAAAAATGCTAAATATTAAAAAAAATTAATATTAACATAAAAAAATACAAATTTACATGACCACAAAATTAAGTGTAAGTGGGCTGGAAGTGTGGTAATTGGGTTGCAAGTGAGTCGTAGTTGAGTTGCGTTAGTCTTTTACGAATTACGGTCCAAACAAACATCGTAGTTGTAATTGGGTTGTAAGTCATTTACGAATTACGGACTTTTATGGCTTTTATGTCCAAACAAACAACCCCAGTATTGAATTTGGCCCACTTAGTGGGATCTTGCAAAAAGGCAGAGAGAGGACTATCAGTTGACAGGCAGTCAAAAACAAATGGGACGTTACAATAAAAAATCCATTTGTTCAATTTGAGATAAGAAAACCTTTCAAGCACACATCCGCAATTCCTGAAACAGGGACATTCCAATTCTTTAAACAGAATTTTCGCAAAACAAAAATTTGTAGATAAATATTGGAATGGATACAATATGTCAACCATCTTGGTTGGCCACTATGTTTTCCAGGTCGCCCCCGTGTCGTTCTTCATCACCAGGAGCCCCATGAATTTTATTCTGAGGATTAAAATGTGGTCCTGCACAGGAAGGGGTCAACCTATTTGCTTGATGCTAAGAACAAATTAAGAACTTGAAAGTTCAGATGTTTATATCTTCTGCAAATAATAAAGACAGAGAACATGGGGAAACTAAATGAAGGATTTCTTTCATAATGGTGTGTCTCCCTTGTCTATACGAGTTTGGAGCTTTACATTGTTTTCCCCGAGGAAGGCTTTAATGGAGTAACAGTACTCAAAAGATCAAAGGGTCAGTCTCAGACACCTGATACATTTTAACAGAGGATACCTGATTCCATTGTTTATGATTCCTCACAAACAAAAAGATTTTGATTGAGTTTTTTTTTAATGATTAGACATCGAAAACAATTCAGTATACTATTACACAAGTATTCCGATCATCACATAAGCTATGGCAAGTGCATTGATAATGACATCAGAAAAGCCCAATCTTTCTAGCTCACAACAACAAATAAAACTATGTTATATGTATATACTGACTACTGTTGAAGCTCAAACTTTAGTATGAAGTTTGAAATGAGTAGATGCAAAGACGTTAATGCAAGCCTTTTCTCCCAACAGTATAGTGGCACCACAAAAGGATATAGCACGAAGGTCAGAAAAAACTAATTAAAAGATTAAACAAATATTAAAAAATAGAATATGATAAGATGAGATAGACTTGTGTAGTTCCGCAAGGATTCGAGCCCGAATCCTTCCCACTCAAATACCAACATTCGACATTCAAATACAAAATTCACTCCTTGAATTTGATCTATATTATTTAAAGTAACTAAAAATAAAAATCAAGTGTTTTGAATATTTTTGCTCATCCAGCAAGCGACGCATAACGAACAGCTGAAAGTAGTGAGTTAATTAGATCTATATCTTTAGACATACAAATTCTCGATACGGCCATTTGATCATGATCTAACCATTTAAAAACCCCTACAAATCAATTTTTGTTAGGTTTCATATGTTTTATATCGTTAAACTAACCAACTCACTATTTAGGCCCTCCATTTTTCTATTTGATGCATGGACAAAAAATATTTAAAATACTTGATTTTTGTTTATAGATACTTAAAATAATATAGATCAACTTCAACGGAATGAATATTACATTCGGATGATGTATGGTTGTATTTGAGTGAGAAGGATTCAGCCTCAAATCCTTCCGGAACTACACAAGTCTATCTCAAGATAAGATAATGATAAAAAAACAAAATTAATGCTATAACTAGCAGAACTAGTTATCTCAAGTTTATTTAATAGTTTCTAATTTAATTCTAAATTGGAACCATCCACTAAGGCTACTCCTCTTCATTCATGCTATTTCAAAACCAATTCTACTACCACACCTAGCACACCATTTTTGATCTTTCTGGGTTTTTTCCACATCAAACTCCTTGAACTTCTATCTATAAATTATTTATCCGGTGTATCAAAAATATTCAACTCTCCAAGTTTCTTTTTCAAAATTATGCTAGTATTGTTCTCAAATTGTGAAATTATCTCATCTCTAACCAGCACATCTTGTTTTGCAAGGTATATATTTCTATTAGGAAACATGATTTGTATAACGAGTGGTATATGAGTTGTATTAGGAGTAGACTAGGAATAGGATATCTATATAATATAAAGGAGAGAGACCTCCAACTCTCTCCTTTTCAAACTCTTCCTCTCTCAATCTCTTGCACAACAATAACAATTACAAGCCTTGTTCTCCACTGTTTCATCCTCTATGCACTTTCTTTATCTTGAAATGTTTTGATCCATAAGAATTATTACTGTAATTGTCAGTTGGATAGCCTTAAAGGAAGTAATATGTCAAATCATCATGAAGATCTAGTGATGTGAAACGTGACGCGTGTGTAAATCAGTGATAGAACAAAACTTCGCTACGTTTGACCAATTATACGATCTTGGATAGAAAAATAATCGAAACTATAATGCAGGATGATGGGGTCTAACATAAGTGTTGATGCATCGGTACCGATTTAGATCAAAATAAGGTGATGCACTACTAGTTATGATAGCAAAAAGTTATAAAATCAATGTACAAGTACTAGCAACTACAAAGCTATCAGAATCTCACAATCTCAGTATTCGTGACAGCAGATTAAATAAATAAAATAACAAAAGCAGATATCAACTCACAAATAAATAGACCACATTTACAGAAAATTACCTATTGAGAACCACAAAGATCTCAGTATATGTGGAAGATGCCAATGCAAAGTTCTCGTTGTCACGATCGCAATGCCGTGAAAATCATTCGAATCAGAGTCCGATGTGAAAGTTATGGCGGGAAACTCAATTGATACTTTAACTGTGGTGATGGCACGGTGGTGATGGCGGTGGCGAGCGTGAGATAAGATCGAGAGAGAAGAGGAGTCAACTTCAGATCTTTGACTAGTGTGGAGAAGAAAGAGAAGAAAAAAAGAGAGATGACGGCTGAGGTAAGGAAGTAGGAGGGAGAAAAAAAAGTAAGGTTAAATTAAGGAAAATTAGGAATTCAATCTTAAACAATTTTGAGAGAGAATCATTCATAAATTCTTATCAAAATTCTTTGTTGTCTATTGTTGATACAAGAGGGCCTTATAAAGGCTTTTATAAGATTTTGAATCAACTAAAACTCCTAATCAAAATAGAATTACAATCCAAATTTTAGAAACTAAAAAAATCAAAATAAAGAAAATAAAAAACAAAAATAAAACAGAGAAAAATATCTAAAACTTTATTACTTCTTCAACTTGAACTGAGACTTCTTGGTTTGGCTCTTCTGCTCTTTCATCTTGACTGGATGTCCGTATCATTCTCTTCGGGTGGGAGGACTCGACCCCGTCAAGTTAGATAGATTGGGTCTCCATGCTGAACTGGATCAAACCGCTGCAAATGATCTTGATCTAATCATGAATCAACAGTTAGTGTTTTTCTTTTCCAACGAATCAAATACATGTGAGTTCCACCAGATTTGATAGTGATAGTCTCATCCTCTAAAATTTAATCAACTCTAAGGGATGAGTATTTGAAACTAGACTGAGAGGCTTTCAGAAAATGGATTAGAAGAAAGCTTATCAATCAATGGGCTACAATTAAAATTCTTATAATCCACTAAATCATTAATATTGAAAGTAAAACTAATGTAATAATTCTAGAAAGATCTATAACATAAGTATTGTAATTCAGCTTATTCAAAATATTGAAGGGTCTAATACTGCAGGCATGCAACATTTTAACAGTTCCCGAAGGAAACCGTTTCAGATAAATTCAAACCATCACGTAATCGCCTACATAAAAAGTTAAATATTTTTCTACTACTAGTTTACGAACTAGGTTTCACAATGCTATGTTTATTTTCATCACTGATTTCTTTGCGTAGTTTATGCACATGTTTGTGTGATGCAAATGCAGATGCATACTCGAATGCTCTATAATGGGATGATATCGACAGTAAGGGAGGAAGTAATTTGCGGACAGGATATGCATGACTAATGAGAGAAAAGGAGGGAACAGTAGCGCAATGAGAGGTGGATAAGGTGGAGTTAGCAGTAAAGCCAATGTAGATATTTGCTTGGGTTGTCCGTCTTGAGTCTCAAGGATAGTACCTTAATCTGCTTACCCTCATGTTCAAATTGACACATATTGGACCGACCATAAACTGTGACAATTGTTGAACTATCATGATCTACCTAGTATAACTTGACCTGCGTTCATGGTGATCACATCATACCAAATCTTATCTTTGTAATGATGGAAATTGACTGGGACAAGATATCGTTGTTTGATCTCAAGTGTCGTGAAGTCAATCCATGACACGTTGAATAGGTAGGGGTGGGGTATAATCTCTAATCTAAGATTTTCACACAACCTGGATGATATTGCATTAATGCAGCTTTCACTGTTCATAATCACCTTACAACTCTTGTCTCCAATCTCAGTGAATGTGTGAAAAGTTACAGTTCTTCAATCATCTCTTTTTGTTGTTGAGAGTGAACACACTTGACGACAGATAAATGGGTAGATGGTGTTGTCTCTCTAAACCCATTTTACTTTAGAAGTCCTAGCTAGATCATAGATGTGCGTTATGAGACATACAAGATAAATAGTTTTATTAATTTTTTTAATTGATCGTCATGCATGGTTAATGCTAGTCTTAACACATTGCTGAAGTGGTGGCAGAAAAAGTGGGGAAAAAAACTCAGAGAGAGACATTGAAATTTCAGAATATAGTGGTAGACAGTGTGAGCGTAAGCGTCTCATTACCTTGAAGTGCATAAAGCATGACTATGGTGGTGCCAGTGCCAGTCTCTTGATGCATCTTCGGCAGAAGGGCCCTGAAATTCAGCTGATACTACTTTGATTATGTTGAATGATTAATTTTCTAGGATGATGGCTCCAGATCCATGATGCGCTATTTCACATTGTCAGCCTAAAGCCTGCTATGGTTTTTTATAGGGTAAGACTTGAAATGTTATGGGCCTTCCTGTAAATCCTCCCGTGGTTCCATCTACAGTGTAAGCAATATCAGCCTTTAGATGGAAAACTGCTGATTTTGCAGAGGAAGTTATAGCCACCATCATCAATAGCTCTTCTACTTAAGGGTGTTATGTCAGACTGAGAGCTCTCTCGTGAATTGTGATGCTATAGATGTGGTGGCCATTTTACTTGGTGAATCATCTGTCTGAAACTATTTCTTTTGTTTAGACTCTTCTGGCTTTAGCAAACTGGAGTTAACAAGATGATATTAGAGCTGTCCGATCATATAAAGTGATTGTAAAAGGATGTCTGTTATTGTAAAATATCTCATGGTTAAAACTGAAATGAGGAATGATCTGACTCCATTCACCTGAGATAAAATGATTGGTCTCTTTTCCCTTCTTTTAGATATTTTGACGTCTTCATTTATTATATTTGTTAGTTACCTGCTCTCAACTTTGTGGATAGTTGAAGCAAAGGAGATTGGTTTTCCTTCTCTTTTTAGAGCAACTGAGAAAGCAAAGGGCATTGTTGGGTTGTTTCATGCAGTGTGCCTGTGTAGAATTTCAGAAAACCTTATCCCATATATCGACTCATGAGAGACCAATTATTCTCTTGTTCTAACAGTTGTTTTTCATAGCTCAACTCAGGTTAGAGATCAACAAGCAGAAATTTAATCATTCTCCAGTAGATCTTTAGGTGTGATAAAATAAATCTAATCATTCTGTATATACAGTTATGCCTATTTTACTGCAGAAGCCATGTCAATTTATTTCTATTGCTCGGCTCCATGAACAATGAACCAGTTGATTTATTGACTTCAGGTGGTCATGAACTTAGCAAAAGCACTGGGAATGCAGGTGCTCAAATTGGATGTTGTAATTGCTCCCTCGCCTTTTATCTCGTGATATTGTGTCATTTGGCTTTCCTGCCACGTGGTAGGACTAAACGCCATATCTACTTCCCTTGCCAGGTATCATCGGCCTTCAATCAGCCATTTAATCATAATCGAGATATACTCGAAGAATCTTGCAGAAAAATAGTTTAATAGATCCATGTCCAAAAAACTGTTACATAAGCTTCTTGCAGCAGCTCTTATCCTGTTATTCTCTAGAAAACACTTAATTGAGAAGCATATATTGTAAAGAAAAGCTTTCTGAGTGTCACCTCTTCTTCTGTATATGTGGATTCTAGAAGATTTTACTTGAAGAGAGTAGCAGTGCAAATTGCCAACCTCTGAAAATAAATACAGAAAAGGAAACCCTGTGAAATCTGAGCATGCATGCTATCTACTCGGTTTTAAGTAGGAACAAATGATTGGTGGTGGTTAAATAATTGACAACTAGAGTATGGGCAAAATGAGAGTTGAGCAGATAAATACGAACCACCACAAAAATTATCAGAAGGAATCGTCAGCTTTGGTGCAGTCTGTACTCTGTGCAAATTATTCGGATTGATCGTTCTCTTATATATTGAAAAAAAAAAAAAAACACATCCAATGCGATTGCATCAATTTGGGCATATGACTGCTTTCCCCTCAAGAATAAGATTCCAACCAGCTTCATTTGGGTATAATGACATTTCTGATCAGAAGTCAAACAAAATAACTAAAGAAGACTTCG
>JAVJIF010023817.1:0-47228 GCA_038442645.1 Agave tequilana
GGAAAGTACAAATTCATTTCTCCCACACATCCACCTTCGCAAGAATACAGGAACTAGAGTATGATAGTTGGAGTATTCTCAGATTATTGGAAGTCTAATGTATTTAATGAATTGCACTAGACCTGATATTGCTTATGCTGTAAGCAAATTAAGCAGATACACTAATAAACCTAGTGATGATCATTGGACTGCTTTACTATAAGTATTAGATTACGTATCACATACCAAGGAATATGCCTTGAGATATGGATAGTATCTACCTGTACTTGAAGGATACAGCGATGCTAATTGGATTGCAGATTCTGAAGAATTAAAATCAACTAGCGGATACATATTTACTCTTAGAGGAGCAACAGTATCTTGAAATCTTTCAAACAAACGTGTATTGCCCGATCTACAATGGAATCGAAATTTATAGCCTTAGATAAGACTAGAGAAGAAGCAGAATGGCTTCGATAATTTTTAGAAGATATACCATTATGGCCAAAGCCAGTGTCCACCATATGCATTCACTGCGATAATCAAGCAGCGATATCTAGAGCACAAAATTTTATATATAACGGTAAGTCTAGACATATTCGTCGTAGACATAATACCGTTAAGCAGTTGCTCTCAAATGGAATTATCTCTATTGACTTTATATCGTCAAAAGATAATTTAGCGGATCTGTTTATGAAAGGTTTAAGTGGAGAGCGTATATACTGCGCATTAAGGGGAATGGGTTTAAAAGCCTAACCTTACCGAGTCAGCTTAATGGAAACCTTACTTAGCGACAGGAGATCCCACGACTAAGTTCAAGAGGAAAAACTAGTTATGATTGACTCTGCGAGTAAGCACTTAGAAGCTTGACTCGAACCCATTCTTGTGGTACACCCAAGTGCTTTTTACAAGTGGATTAAGGATAAGCTTAATGCTTTTAATTATGCCTATATCTTGTTATTATAACAAGTGCGGTAGAGTATACTACTCTTAATAGGACGATCACCTATGTGAGTATAGAGCTGGTCGGCTCTTTGAGAATATCTATGGAGGTTGTTATTCTCTTAAGATACTCTCTGAAATTAAGAATGTCCAGGGCCAAAATGGACACAACCGAGAACCAAAGTTGATTTTGAAAAGTTACTATGTGAAGCTTGTTGACTAGGCTTACAAAAACGGCTGACAATTCAAGACTTAGTTCACTGATTAGCCAGTAAGCCTGATAAAGTTTTCGCTATGGAAGGCTTAAAACCTAGTTCACCTATCCAGATGCAGTTTCTTTTCTAAAGTACCTTTCACTATAGAGTCAGTCTCTTTGTGTGTCAATTTCTTGAATCTACATTCATTGTGGGGGATTGTTGAAAAATCAAGAATTAAATAGTGAATCTTTAAGCTGAATTAAGGCGAGATCCATTGATAGAATCAACTGGATAATGGTTGGAGTGTGTTCTTCTTCTATTAGGGATGAACGTGGTATATTTACATGTTTAATTTCATTCTATAATGAATGAGATATTCAAGTCTAAAGGTTGCCTAATTCAAAAGCTAAAAGGATTAAAAGTAGCTAAAAGCATTTAGTCCCACATTGGATATAGGATGAACAATTGAAATGTATAAATAGAGGAAAATGGTAACAAAGAACGTGCCCTTTGGGTACTTGGAGTTTTCACGCGTGAATGGGGGAAACCATGCCCACACGTACGCACGTGCGTCGCCGCCCGCTCGACCCGTTGCCATCCGCCAGGGCTCGGGTCTCGGGTTTCGGATCCGAGCGTGGGCGTGTATGTGGGATCCAACCCAGCCCGGTTCTTTTTGAACCGGACCACACGGGTTTGGTGGACAAACAGGTCTCGACCCGCTCCATTACCTGCACGCTGCGCTACAACGATTGGAAGAAAACGCTACAGTAGTTCCTGTCTAGAATGAATAGTTGCAACGGTTCAGACAGAACTGTTGCAACCGCTCGGACCGATTTTCCCTCCAAATAGTTCCCAGGAGCGCTATAAATGGCGCTCCTCTCCGTAGACTAAAACACAATGAACAACGAGTAATTCTCTTCTTTCCCTCTTAAGGAATTCAGATATGAAACGAGTCAGTCTGAAAATTCAGAATTTTTTAAAGAAAAATCTGAAATAAGGTTCGTTCTGAAAGAAGGTTCAGAATGTTCAACAGATTTTGATATAAAGAATTGTTGTTTGAATCTGGGACTTCCTAAGAAGAATAAATTCTTAGAAGAATAAATTCTTCTCTCTCCCTACTTTCTCTACAGTGAATAATCCTCCAAAGTTAAGCAAATATTCTCTCTGAAATTTATTTTCGTCTTGCTGTATTGAAACCTGTGAAGGTACTAATTAACTACGGTTCGACCGTACGGTGATTTGGTAGTGTTATCCAAATACTGTGAAGAAGTGTTGTATCACGAGAGACCAGCGTCGAGTAACCCGTTAGCACCAAAGCGGAGGACGTAATTGTCTTTAGGAGATTCGTTACATGCGTACCTCACCCTAATTGCTGTGTAAGTAAACTAACCTTTTTTTATACATGGGTTATAGTGAAATATTTATGCTCATAAATATTACTGTATTTTGAGACTGACTAATACTAGTTTAATTGGTGTCTAAACAAGAAAAGTAATTGAAAGGTGGTTCTAGAACGTTCTACTGAACGGAAAATCTCCCACCTGATATTCACATACTTGGCCAATTAGAACGGTGACATTGATTAGTTGTCAGATCTATCCTGAACCTAACAATAACTTAATCTCTTCACTTCACCAATAATTTTCAATGATGATGATCGACCTAATGCATGTTTGGTGAGAAAAAAAAAAGTAGAAAACTGACAGATTCAAAAGTTCTCAAAGAAAAGCCAAGCATGACACTGAATCAGATTTCTCATTGTTTTCCTCTCAATTTGAGGGAAATTGAGAAGCTCATAATGTTAATTTCAGCCTCTCTTATTTTTTGTCGAAAAACAATACAAGCTCAGAAAAGTGTTGGCCCAGAGGCCATCCCTCTAGTTTTGATGATGATTAACTTATGTAGTTATAGTTTACTAATAATCTTGTGATTTTAGTTTCAGATATCTGACCAAGATATTAGTAGGTGATTAGCTTCAACAAAGGAGTTTTGGAGCTTTCACATGTAGATTCAAGAGTTCGAGCATCAAGATCGCATCTAGTACTCGATTAGAGTCAAGCTCGGTGGATCGCGTTTGGATCGAGTCGGCTTGGGGACAAGAAGACTTCAGTTTGTATTTAGTTTAGTTATTTAGATCTTGTGTAAAGATTAGATAGTGTTGATATGCTCAAGTTCACATACACACACAAGTTTTAAGTTTATTGGTTTTGGTTTTTCAGTTTAACCGATTTTGGATTTCATGTCAAAAACATAGATATATATATATATATATCTTATGTATATTGGATTCTATCCATATACAACATGCTTCAAAGTTGTTTCAATATTATGTTTTTGTATTTCCATGAGTTTTGGAGAAAACGGATTTCCATTTCAAAAATCTAAGTTTTGGAAAAATACCGATTTTGTGTTTAAGCCAAATTTCAATATCACAAAAATGGTTCAAATAGTTTGTAATATGTGTTGAATTTTAGTCACACATATTTGTATTTCAAAAATCATAAAAGAAATTTTTTGTGAAATTTATGTGTATTTTATGGGGTTTTTTAGAAGGCAAAAAGACAAGTTTTTTATCCCTTAAAGTTTGGACCTGGCCTTCTGCCGGTCGACCAAGGTAGAAGTCGGTCGACCGACGTGCACAAGCCAGTGGGCTAGAGGGCCGGTCGACCGGGTCGGTCAACCGCCAGAGAGTTCTGCTATCTGGAAATAGCCCTGGTTGACCGGGCGATCGACAGAGAGCTGCTGCTCTCTGTTTCCAGGCTCGATTGTAACGCCCCGATCCCGGCGGGTACGGAGACGTTACTACAACGTATATACGCAGGTCAGAAATACCCTCACGTATATACGCTAAGCATCAGTACAGGCAAGAATCAGAGTACGGAAGCAAATGGTGCATTATACATTCCAACACATGAGTACAATTACAAAGTTATCACCAGAGGTGACAAATATTACAATAATATTACATCACCAACATGGCGCAAATGCGAGAATACAAAGGATGTACAAGAATGAACAGTACAAAAGGCACTCACGAGTTTACAAAAGGAAAACTCGAGAGGCACACAGGGGGCCTGGAAGGATAGAGCTTCAGATGGTCTGCTGGAGATCCACGCTACCGCTGCGCCACTATGACCAACAACTGGGGGAATCTACATGCTCCAAGCTCCATGACTTGGACATGAGAATCCAGGGGAGTCAAATAGAACTCCCCAGGCGAGTGGTGATACAAAAGCCAGATGGCGTGCTGAGATAAGTACAAGTGTATCGATAAAACCGAATCATAATCATGCATTGAAAACCGTGTCGTGAGCATAAGCATGTATAGGCAGGTAGATATATAACAAGTGATATCAAGCAGGAAGTACTCATGGTATGGTAAGATAGGAACATGAGACTGATGGAATGGAACACAAGGAATAAAGCAGGGTATGAGCAGCGAATATGATAATAATCATAAAACCAGAAATCCGATGTAAAATCCGATGAAAGCATTCGTGGCAAATCACATAACGGTCATAACAGGAGTACATAACAGGCATAACATGAATCATAACAAGCATAACGGGAGTTCATAACAGGCATAACAGGATACACAGTTGGCATCTTTTATTATTATTACTCGTCTGACCCATATATCTAGGTATGTGTCCTGGTGTACATCCCAACACACATACATCCATATATAAGCAAGCCGAGGTTCGTTACTGGAAGCTGATGAAGAACTGATAGCTCATACTTATAGTAGCTCCCGTCCGCCCGGGACACAACCATTTGGGGGCCTGAAATCCCCCTAACACGCATCTTCTGGGGGCCTGAAATCCCCCTAACACGAATCGTCAGTTTTGGTATTCCACTACTATAAGCAAGGCACCATACCGGCATTCATCACTTCCTCCCATTCCCCGTGCAAGTTATCCTTTGTAAAGAGTAGGAACATAACTGGTCATAACAAGAGATCAAGTACAGGCAGGAGATGACCCTACAGATTCAAGAGGTGGCCCCCACAGATTCAAGAGGTGGCCCCCACCACGTGTGTGGTGTGGCACTTTGTTCCATGTGGCACTTTGCTCTGAGGGGAATGGATTCTAGAGGTAGCCCCCATAGATTCAAGAGGTGGCCCCCACCACTTGTGTGGTGTGGCACTTTGCTCCGTGTGGCACTTAGTTCCATTCAGGATCCGCCGGGAACTGGTGGTATAACATGAGTCAGTGTCAAGTAGTAGCATGACGGGTATCAGATGTTAACACATCATTTGTCAGGTGATACAAACAGGTGTTAATTAGTAGCATGTAAATGACAAGCATAAAGCAATGGTATGGCAAGTATTAACATATCAGGAAATACATGGCATGATGATAGAGTAGTAGCTGAGCATAACCAAGCGGAGCTAAGCGAGCTGGAAGTACAGACAGCAAACAGTATTTAATACTGGAGCGTCTGACAAGATTACCGGGATAACTCGGCTTAAAGTGCGAGTAAGAAATCCGGCAGCATTCCGCCTAGACGAATCTAGTAGTAAAGTGCTGAGCGCTGATCATGACAACCAGGCGGAGCTGAGAGACCTGACGGTCCCAATCACTTCCTTTCGAGATAGTGAGAGACCGGAGGCTGAAAGACCAAGAACGCTCAGGGTTTAAGCGCACTCTCGGTGGCTACCAGCCATCCCAGGAGCGGGCAGAAATCCAGAGTTCAACGACCACGAAGGGTCGGCCACGCATAGTATAAAGCAGTAAAATATATATAAACATGGAATAAAATACATGTCGACCCGACAAGGCAGGGAAACCCAAATGGAGACGAGAGCGAGGACACTCGCCTAAATCTCTTGAATAGCTGAAAACTCTGAAATCCATGGAACTCGCGTACGCGCCATAAATATAATAAGTGAAGAGGAGAGAGAAAGAGTTAGAGAGAGAAAGAGAGAGGAAAACTAGAGAGAGAAGTATATGGAAGGAGAGAGTGCACAGGGAGACGCGAGTTTTGAGAGTGAGACGCGGGAGTCGCAGATGCGGGAGTCACAGACGCGGGAATCGCGTCGCAAAGGTGCCACAAACACGGGGTTCGAGACCCGCGTTCAAGTCAGGACACGAGAAGAACGCGGATGCGGTCATGGGTTCCGCGTCGCGTTAGCATGAGAAGAACACAGACGCGGGCATTAGCTCCGCGTCGTGCAGACATGAAAGGGACACAGACGCGGGCATAGACTTCGCGTTGCGTCGGTACAAGAACGCGAAGGCTGCATTTAAACAGATGCCAAGAACGCGAAGATCCGCGTTAAGGCGTTGCCTGGATGCGGGGGTGAGATCCGCATCAGCAATATATAGAGAGGAGGAGGGAGAGAGAAAGGGAAAGGTGCTTGCTTTGGTGGTGGTGTTATTTGGTGGAGGAGTTGGATTTTGATGGAGTAATGAAAAAGAAGGTGAAGGAGGTGATGTTTGGAGGTTGAAGTAGTGGAGATGGAGGTGGTGTTGTGATGGTGAAAGTGATGGTGGAAGTGAAGATGGTGGTGGAAAATAGTAGAGGTGATGGTGATGTTAGTTATTTGTCGTTGTAATCGTCACCGTAATGATTACCGGAATAATCGCGAACGATTACCGGAATAATCATCGGAGATATTACTGACGAAAAAGAGCTCGGCCCCAATCCAAAGGAGGTGGCCGGCTCTTGATGTGGTGATGGGGTGGTGGTTTTGTGGAGGGTTTTGATGGTGGTGATATTTTTGTAGAAGGTAAAGGAGAAGGTGGAGGCTTTGGTGGAGTTGTTGGAGTTTATGGTGGTTTACATGGAGATGGAGGAGGAAGAAGATGAAGGTAAGGAGTTGGAGAAGTTGTAGTGGTTGTTGTTGTGGTGGAGATGAAGGAGGAGTTGGTGGTGGTTAGAGTTTTGGTGAAGAGAAAAATGAAGTGGAATGAAGAAGGAAAGTTTATATAGGAATTGGAATTGTGAAGGTGATGTAAAAATGTTTAGGGAGGGGGTTTTTTGTAAAATGGAGAGGTGAGGTGGCTCTCTTGGCCGGCCATGGTGATGGGAGAGGAGTTGGATATTTTGGAGAAGATATTTTTTGGTGGAGGAGATATTTTTGGTGGAAAGTTGTAAAAAGTAATGGAAGAATGGAGAAGTTTGGAGAATTTGGTGGAAAGAAAAAGAAGGAAAGAAAATGAAAAAAGAAAAAGAAAATGAAAAAAGGAAGATATTTTCTTGAAAGAAAAAGGAAAAATAATTAGAGTAGCGGATTCCCGGGATTTAGTTGCGGATGCGGAAAACTTTCGGAAAAATACCGAAATCGTCCGAAAATCAAGTATCTCGGAACGACCCGCAAAAATTCTCAAAAATGAAGAATATTATTCTAAGAATCATGTTGAAATTCATTTCAAGAAATTCTTTATAGTTTTTAAATTAAAAATCCTGAAATCGGCCGCCAATATCGGTCGACACCAAATCTCGCAGAAATCTGATAAATTTTGAAAATCCCCAAAAAATGAATTAAGATAGTAAATATTATTCTAAGAAAATATGGGAAAGCGGTTTCTCAAAATTTGACTTCATTTGTAAATTAAAAATCCAGGAATCGGTCAGCGGTGCTGGTCGACACCGGTTTTGAAGATTTCCATTTAATTCAGGAAAATTCCAGAAAATCATAGAAAATCTAAAATATTAGAAAATGATGTTTGAAACTGAAATTGGTCAAATCTGAATACCAGAAAGACCAAATTGAGTAAGACACTAGGATCGGGTCCCTGGTTCAGAGAAGAGCAGACTCTGAGTCCACGAATCCTGATCCAAGACAAAACGATCATATAAATAATTCATAATACAAAATAAATATAGGAAGTAAATTGAAAAATATGATCGAAAAATCTGAATACGCAACTAAGTACGTATTCCGGGAGCGGGGTGTTACATTCCATCCACCTTACAAAAAATTGCGTCCTTGCAATTTCGATAAGGGGTAAAATGAACACAAAGGGGACATGGGTGGAATTTATACAATTCAAGATATGAAGTACTATAGGTAGGGCTCTCAAGTTGACTAAACAGTAATCAGAATATAGACATCCTTTGCACTTTCGGCTGTATAAACCTTCGAACAATGCCGAATAATACTGACTGATAACACAACTTTGCAATAGAATTCCCGCTGTACTGCATACTTAATGTCGCTCCGAGAATAAGCCAGAATACTGAAGATAAAGAAAACCCTGATAGTCCTGAGCTTAATAAAGAAGACCGATAATACCAGGCATCAATCACTCTGAAAGATATAGCCGAGAATGTAGAATATCCGTAGAGAATTCCGACTACTGACTTCTGAAAGATAACCCAATTAGGATCAATCCTGAGAATATCCGAGCACCATAGAGTCAGCCGAAGAGATCATATAATAGCTTTCTTCAGAACCAGCCACTACCTCTCTAGTCTACTCATATCTTAAGTTGGTATAAGGCTTCGAAAAACCAAAACAGGGGAAAGATGGAAGGGATTAGGAATCAAAGGAAAGATAATCAAGAATAGATAACTCTGTACTTGTAGTTGGACTGTATAACCAGGACTCAAGCATTCCAGTTGCAAATTTCTTTACCATTAATTTGCCCTCTGGACGTACTGAGGATGTAGAGCCTAGGCTCTGATACCATCCTGTAACGCCCCGATCCCGGCGGGTACGGAGACGTTACTGCAACGTATATACGCAGGTCAGAAATACCCTCATGTATATACGCTAAGCATCAGTACAGGCAAGAATCAGAGTACGGAAGCAAATGGTGCATTATACATTCCAACACATGAGTACAATTACAAAGTTATCACCAGAGGTGACAAATATTACAATAATATTACATCACCAACATGGCGCAAATGCGAGAATACAAAGGATGTACAAGAATGAACAGTACAAAAGGCACTCACGAGTTTACAAAAGGAAAACTCGAGAGGCACACAGGGGGCTTGGAAGGATAGAGCTTCAGATGGTCTGCTGGAGATCCACGCTACCGCTGCGCCACTATGACCAACAACTGGGGAATCTACACGCTCCAAGCTCCATGACCTGGACATGAGAATCCAGGAGAGTCAAATAGAACTTGCGAGTGGTGATACAAAAGCCAGATGGCGTGCTGAGATAAGTACAAGTGTATCGATAAAACCGAATCATAATCATGCATTGAAAACCGTGTCGTGAGCATAAGCATGTATAGGCAGGTAGACATATAACAAGTGATATCAAGCAGGAAGTACTCATGGTATGGTAAGATAGGAACATGAGACTGATGGAATGGAACACAAGGAATAAAGCAGGGTATGAGCAGCGAATATGATAATAATCATAAAACCAGAAATCCGATGTAAAATCCGATGAAAGCATTCGTGGCAAATCACACAACGGTCATAACAGGAGTACATAACAGGCATAACATGAATCATAACAAGCATAATGGGAGTTCATAACAGGCATAACAGGATACATAGTTGGCATCTTTTATTATTATTACTCGTCTGACCCATATATCTAGGTATGTGTCCTGGTGTACATCCCAACACACATACATCCATATATAAGCAAGCCGAGGTTCGTTACTAGAAGCTGATGAAGAACTGATAGCTCATACTTATAGTAGTTCCCGTCCGCCCGGGACACAGCCATTTCGGGGCCTGAAATCCCCCTAACACGCATCTTCTGGGGGCCTGAAATCCCCCTAACACGAATCGTCAGTTTTGGTATTCCACTACTATAAGCAAGGCACCATACCGACATTCATCACTTCCTCCCATTCCCCGTGCAAGTTATCCTTTGTAAAGAGTAGGAACATAACTGGTCATAACAAGAGATCAGGTACAGGCAGGAGATGGCCCTACAGATTCAAGAGGTGGCCCCCACAGATTCAAGAGGTGGCCCCCACCACGTGTGTGGTGTGGCACTTTGTTCCATGTGGCACTTTGCTCTGAGGGGAATGGATTCTAGAGGTGGCCCCCACAGATTCAAGAGGTGGCCCCCACCACTTGTGTGGTGTGGCACTTTGCTCCGTGTGGCACTTAGTTCCATTCAGGATCCGTCGGGAACTGGTGGTATAACATGAGTCAGTGTCAAGTAGTAGCATGACGGGTATCAGATGTTAACACATCATTTGTCAGGTGATACAAACAGGTGTTAATTAGTAGCATGTAAATGACAAGCATGAAGCAATGGTATGGCAAGTATTAATATATCAGGAAATACATGGCATGATGATAGAGTAGTAGCTGAGCATAACCAAGCGGAGCTAAGCGAGCTTGAAGTACAGACAGCAAACAGTATTTGACAATGGAGCGTCTGGTAAGGTTACTGAGACAACTCGGCTTAAAGTGCGAGTAAGAAATCCGGCAGCATCCCGCCTAGACGAATCTAGTGGTAAAGTGTTGAGCGCTGATCATGATAACCAGGCAGAGCTGAGAGACCTGACGGTCCCAATCACTACCTTTCGAGATAGTGAGAGACCGGAGGCTGAAGGACCAAGAACGCTCAGGGTTTAAGCGCACTCTCGGTGGCTACCAGCCATCCCAGGAGTAGGCAGAAACCCAGAGTTCAACGACCACGAAGGGTCGGCCATGCATAGTATAAAGCAGTAAAATACATATAAACATGGAATAAAATACATGTCGACCCGACAAGGCAGGGAAACCCAATGGAGGCGAGAGCGAGGACACTCGCCTAAATCTCTGGAATAGCTGAAAACTCTGAAATCCATGGAACTTGCGTACGCGCCATAAATATAATAAGTGAAGAGGAGAGAGAAAGAGTTAGAGAGAGAAAGAGAGAGGAAAACTAAAGAGAGAAGTATATGGATGGAGAGAGTGCACAGGGAGACGCGGGTTTTGAGAGTGAGACGCGGGAGTCGCAGACGCGGGAGTCACAGACGCGGGAATCGCGTCGCAAAGGTGCCACAAACGCGGGGTTCCAGACCCGCGTTCAAGTCAGGACACGAGAAGAACGCGGACGCGGTCATGGGTTCCGCGTCGCGTTAGCATGAGAAGAATACAGACGCGGGCATTAGCTCCGCGTCGTGCAGATATGAAAGGGACACAAACGAGGGCATGGACTCCGCGTTGCGTCGGTACAAGAACGCGAAGGCCGCGTTTAAACAGATGCCAAGAACACGAAAATCCGCGTTAAGGCGTTGCCTGGATGCGGGGGTGAGATCCGCGTCAGCAATATACAGAGAGGAGGAGGGAGAGAGAAAGGGAAAGGTGCTTGCTTTGGTGGTGGTGTTATTTGGTGGAGGAGTTGGATTTTGATGGAGTAATGAAAAAGAAGGTGAAGGAGGTGATGTTTGGAGGTTGAAGTAGTGGAGATGGAGGTGGTGTTGTGATGGTGAAAGTGATGGTGGAAGTGAAGATGGTGGTGGAAAATAGTAGAGGTGATGGTGATATTAGTTATTTGTCGTTGTAATCGTCACCGTAATGATTACTGGAATAATCGCGAACGATTACCGGAATAATCATCGGAGATATTACCGATGAAGAAGAGCTCAGCCCCAATCCAAAGGAGGTGGCCGGCTCTTGATGTGGTGATGGGGTGGTGGTTTTGTGGAGGGTTTTGATGGTGGTGATATTTTTGTAGAAGGTAAAGGAGAAGGTGGAGGCTTTGGTGGAGTTGTTGGAGTTTGTGGTGGTTTACATGGAGATGGAGGAGGAAGAAGATGAAGGTAAGGAGTTGGAGAGTTGTAGTGGTTGTTGTTGTGGTGGAGATGAAGGAGGAGTTGGTGGTGGTTAGAGTTTTGGTGAAGAGAAAAATGAAGTGGAATGAAGAAGGAAAGTTTATATAGGAATTGGAATTGTGAAGGTGATGTAGAAATGTTTAGGGAGGGGGTTTTTTATAAAATGGAGAGGTGAGGTGGCTCTCTTGGCCGGCCATGGTGATGGGAGAGGAGTTGGATATTTTGGAGCAGATATTTTTTGGTGGAGGAGATATTTTTGGTGGAAAGTTGTAGAAAGTAATGGAAGAATGGAGAAGTTTGGAGAATTTGGTGGAAAGAAAAAGAAGGAAAGAAAATGGAAAAAGGAAAAGAAAATGAAAAAAGGAAGATATTTTCTTGGAAGAAAAAGGAAAAATAATTAGAGTAGCGGATTCCCGGGATTTAGTTGCGGATGCGGAAAACTTTCGGAAAATACCGAAATTGTCCGAAAATCAAGTATCTCGGAACGACCCGCAAAAATTCTCAAAAATTAAGAATATTATTCTAAGAATCAAGGTGAAATTCGTTTCAAGAAATTTTTTATAATTTTTAAATTAAAAATCCTGGAATTGGCCGCCAATATCGGTCGACACCAAATCTCGCAGAAATCTGATAAATTCTGAAAATTCTCAAAAAATGAATTAAGATAGTAAATATTATTCTAAGCAAATATGAGAAAGCGATTTCTCAAAATTTGACTTCATTTGTAAATTAAAAATCCAAAAATCGGTCAGCGGTGCTGGTCGACACCGGTTTTGAAGATTTTCCATCTAATTCAGGAAAATTCCAGAAAATCATAAAAAATCTAAAATATTGGAAAATGATGTTTGAAACTAAAATCGGTCAAATCTGAATACCGAAAAGATCAAATTGAGTAAGACACTAGGATCGGGTCCCTAGTTCAGAGAAGAGCAGACACTGAGTCCACGAATCCTGATCCAAGACAAAACGATCATATAAATAATTCATAATACAAAATAAATATAGGAAGTAAATTGAAAAATACGATCGAAAAATCTAAATACGGAACTTAGTACGTATTCCGGGAGCGGGATGTTACACCGATCGACCGGGCGGTCGATCGGAGGCACAACAGACATAAAAATGACCATTGACCGGTCGTCCAGAAGCGCATTTCTGCCCTTTCCTGGCTGCTAACGGGCAGAATTTTGGTAGGTTATAAATACCCGTCCTCTTGAGCTGTTTTGCTAAGATTTTAGAAGAGAAAATTTTCCATCTTTACAAATATTTAACAACAAGTTTTTAAAAGAGTTTTGGGCTTAAAGATTTCATCTTTATTTGTTTTACAAAGTGTTGAAAAATTCAAAGAAAAATTGAGTCTTTGGGAATTGATTTTTTATCTTCATTTCTATAGCTATCCTAGAAGTTGTCCCAAGAGTTTTTCTTTGTGAATTATTTTTCAAACTCTTTATTTTCTCACACTTGAGCTATCTATCTATTCTATCTATTAGGATCTTGTTTTGTGAGGAAAATTGGTTTGTGGTTGTAGAGATCACCAAGTGTTGTAACCTTCTTTACTTTGTGATATCCCTCTAGTGGGAGGTGATAGTGGAGGTTTTGTTGTTATCCCTCTAAGTGTAGAGGTGATTGTGGTGCTGTTGGCTTTGAGCCTTATCCCTCTAGTGAGAGGTTGATCTTGTTTTGGCTAAGTGCCCATCCCTCTAAGTGTAGAGGTGATTGTTGTTGTGCCTTGCCTCTAGTGTAGAGGTTGTTGTTGGTTGAGAGAGGAGTTGTGTACTCCAAAGTTGTATTACCCAAATCCTCAGTGGAGGTTCCCTGTGTGGAAAGTCCTGTGTGAAGATATAGTGAAAATCCTTCTGTGTGAAGGCGGGGATGTAGAGCAGTGGCTCGAACCTCGAAACATATCTTGTTGTTTGCGATTGATGCACTATCTCTTAACTCTCTCTCTCTCTCTCATTGAGCATTGCATCATATTGTTCATATCATATATATGCTTGGGTTTGATTGTGTGCCATACTTGTGTTAAACCAAGAGAGCTTTACATAGCGCCTCAACTATTATTTAGAGGAATTTAGAGGAGATAGTCCAGAGCCCATCACCGGTAATTCGACTACACTCTTTGGTTACACTAAATGTGTTGTAATTTGTTTATAATTCCGCATCATTTGTCATTAGATTAGCCTTACACCTATTCACCCCCCTCTAGGTGTACTTTCAATTGGTATCAGAGCTTACACTTCTGATATTAGGTTTAACCACCTAGGAGTGAGATTTTGGTTGCTAATCTAGTTTGCATTTGCACACTTATTTGTTTACACACACTCATGGACTACCTTGCCCCTCCCATGTTTGATGTTTCTAACATCAATATGTGAGAGTTTAAGATGAGTATGTACCTAAAAACCCTAGAAATGCATGTTTATTTTGCTACTACCAAAAAATCTTATCTTGGTAATAACAAGCATACAGAGGTCAATGCACAATCCCTAGAGGCACTTCAAAACACACTAAGCAAAGATTATCTTTCTATGATTTCTCATTGCGATTCTGCCTTTGCAGTGTGGAACACTTTGACCTCTCTAAGCGCCAAAAATTGTGGAGAAGGAATCCAGTGGAGATGAGTTCGACCAATATTGCTACATGGTCCAAGGGAATGACTCCCTTGAGGTAAACTCGGACCCATCTAGATGATTGTGCTAGTTCTTCTTGTAGTGATGATTATGTTGATGCTGATGCATTAAATGAAGAACTATCTCTTATTTGTGAAAACCTATTAAAAAAATACCAACTCTTGAAAAAGAAAACCTTTAAATTAAATAAAGAAAATAAGGATTTGTTTTCGAAACTTAATATTGCTTTGCAAGAGAGGAATGAGCTTTTAAATGAAAGGGATTGATTGAAATCCCAACTTGATCTTGCTCTAAATGAAAACAAAATCTTAAAAAGTAAAAATGATTGTGATGAAATTTTGAAGAAAAATGAAGTTCTATCTTCAAAACTTGTTTTTGTTTTAAAAGAAAATGATTCTTTGAAAAACAAAATTATTTCTATTTCAAAGGAATTGGATTTAATTTCTAATGAAAATAAATCTTTGAAAAATGATTTGTCTTCACATGTTTGTCATGCTAGTGTAGCCTCACCTTTTAGTGTATCTATAGCATGCTCCACCCTTCTTCTATTATTGCAAATGATATATGTGCTTTAAAGAAGAGTGTTGATTGTTTGGGCTTCACTTTGAGCCAATGTGCCATGAACCACACACGGTTGAATCTATGTTTCACAAGAAACATGCTCCTCATATGCATGCACACAAATCACGGCATACACATGCTTCTCACGTTCATACTCATGGCACTAAATATGCTCATGTGTACACATGTACACATTGTGGACGTAAGGGTCATCTTGCAAAATTTTACTTTGATAGAATTAATGATTCAAATTTTGCAAATAGATTTGTTTGGGTTAGGAAAGGTGCTAACCCCCATGGCCCAATAGAGTATGGGTACCAAAATCCACCCCTATTGTATTTGATGTAGGTGTGGGCTCTCGCTTGACGTGAGAGTGTTGGTGCCTTGAGGTGAATGCGTTCTGAGCTATATGGTGACAATTTTGGATGCATCACTTTCAAGAAAAGTTTGGTGGAGGACCACCATGGTTTGGAGATATAGAGATGAGCCCTTTTGGTTTTGGTAACTACCTCTAACTCCTTATTTATTTACATACTTTCATTTATTGATTTTTAGCATGTCATGTTTTAATGCTCATTATGCTATATGCCATGAAAATTAGTCCTACGACATACATGCATAGTAATTGAGATATACCCATATTTATATGGATTATTATTATTATTGTGTTCTCACTTTAGTTTAACTATTGTGTATATCATGGCTCTAAACATGTGCATTTAGCCTAATGATCATATTGGTTTATATTTTGTTTTATGCTTAATATTTTGATTACATGTTTAAATGTAACCTTCATTAAAACTTGTGTATATACTTGTACAACTAGTGAGCAACAAATTGATTATTATATGTTTGTGCTTAATTACTCATTTGTACCCATTATATGTACTAGTATAGCCTAGTTTTTATGATTCTTGCATTTCAACTTGTCTTCCCTATTTTGTATATGTTTTCATTTTAATATGTTTAACTCCATGTATATGTTAATTTTGTTTAAAACTTTAGATATACATGTATACTTTTGAGTCTTTTGCTTTTTATGCAAAATTCTTTGTGGACTCATTTGTGTTTAGGGATATATATGTATACCTTTAGTTTTTGACAAAAACATACATATGCCTTGAAGTTGGAATTATTTTGGTGAAAATTAAATTTTCATGTTTTTCATGTTTATAAAGGAATTTCATATTGAGCTTAATTGCCTATTCCTTTGATTTTGTTGATTATATGGTTCCTACACTCACATTATTTTTGTTTACTCATAATTTCTATTTCACGAGCATATATGTGCTTTATAGACCTTGCGTTCTAATAATCGTGTGACTTACATGTTTTTCATGAAATATATTCATGTTTTATTCCTTACTTGAAGGATTTTACACTAGTTTTCAAATATTATCTTTAAACTAGTCATTATTCTTCAATTGGTAGAGTTTTCAAACATGTTAAATTATTTTCAAATCCTATTTTTGAAAACCCTACCATCCAAAGGGCGGACGATGGGCGACCATGCCTTGTGAGCCTAATTGAAAATCTTTTTAACTTATGCATGAAAGGGAGGTAGTATGAGTTATACATTTGATCCTCATCATATTTTTCAGTTGGTATCTCGATTGATAATTTTTTTGTATGCTCATATTTTGTTTTCTATATATGTATGCTTCAAACTTTCAAATAGTATCAATTTCGATTGGTATTTACATTTTCTAACATATATGTGATTTGATTGTGCTTACTATATCTTGACATCTTAAAGCACAAATTATGTTTATGCTAAGCTTGTTTTACTCCTTAATGTCAATTATTTTTTCAATTAGTATTTTATACAAGCTTATGCATTATTTTTGTTGATATTTCATAAAGGGGGAGAAAATTCATATTTTATCTTTTAATTGGTATCTTTCAATCGAGTTTATATTCAATTGATATCTTACTCCCATTCTTTATGATGAAAAATACTTTGTTTTGGTATATGCTAACATTTTCAATATTGGTATCATGTTTCATTTTAAATTGGTATCTATATTGATATGTGTTATGCTTATCTAAATCAATTTGGTCTTTACTTTCAATTGGTATCAAAAATTTACAAGATATTTTTTTTGATATCAAGTTACTTTGAAATTGATTGTTACTTTCATTTGGTATTAAGATTTTCAATATATATATATATATATATATATATATATATATATATATATATATATATATATATATATATATATTTCAATTGGTATCAAACCATACAATGTTTCATTTTCTATTGGAATAAAAATTTACAAGACTTTTTTTAATTGGTATCAAGATATTTTCACATTGGTATCTTTTAGTATCTTAACAATTTGGTTTACTTTCAATTGGTATCTTAAAATGTTTCGTTTATTTTCAATTGGTATCATAAATTGGTATCATGGTGTTTCAGTGTATACCTTCATCATAAATTGATATAGTTTTCAATTGGTATCATAATGTTTTAATTTGTATTGCTTATTGCAAGGGAAGCTTAACATTTTCTCTTTATATAGATTCATGTTGAGTATATTTCATATTGAAGTGATTGACCTTTCTTTAGTATGTCTTACACGTGTGTAGTAGGAGCTTCACATCTCCTTTTATACATTGTATATTATGCTTTATGTGGTTAGGGCTTAGTCATCTCTTTTTATGTAAATGCATGTATGCAGGGGGAGTTAACTTAACGTCTCTCCTCTTTATGAATGTATATCGCATATATCTCTTTATTTTGATTTGTCAAAAAGGAAGAAAATTTTTTAAAAAAAAGTTTGTTTTTGCCCCTTTGTTGATGATTGACAAAAAAGGGGAGAATGATTTTGAGTTTATATGCATGTTCAGAAATTGAGTTTATGCATGTTTTATTCTTTATGTTTATATAAAAAAAGAAAGAAAGGAATTTGGCGTTTCATGTAAGTATTTGATGAGTTTTCTATATGCATGATTACTTACAATTGGTATCATATATGCTTGTTTAATTTTGCAATTGGTATCAGAATATATACGTGTGTTGAGCATTTATTGCATATCTTTATATTTATTGCTATGCATGAGTTAAGGGGGAGCTTAACTTTAATCCATGCATATATAACTTCATGAGTTTTATCATCATCAAAAAGGGAGAGATTGTTCGCCCAGAGGCCATCACTCTAGTTTTGATGATGATTAACTTATGTAGTTATAGTTTACTAATAATCTTGTGATTTTAGTTTCAGATATCTGACCAAGATATTAGTAGGTAATTAGCTTCAACAAAGGAGTTCTGGAGCTTTCATATGAAGATTCAAGAGCTCGAGCGTCAAGATCGCATCTAGTACTCGGTTAGGTCAAGCTCGGTGGATCGCATTTGGATCGAGTCGGCTTGGGGACAAGAAGACTTCAGTTTGTATTTAGTTTAGTCATTTAGATCTTGTGTAAAGATTAGATAGTGTTGATTTGCTCAAGTTCACATACACACACAAATATTAAGTTTATTGATTTTGGTTTTTCGGTTTAACCGATTTTGGATTTCATGTCAAAAACATAGATATATATATCTCTTATGTATATTGAATTCTATCCATATACAACATGCTTCAAAGTTGTTTCAATATTATGTTTTTGTATTTACATGAGTTTTGGAGAAAACGGATTTCCATTTCAAAAATCCAAGTTTTGAAAAATATCGATTTTGTGTTTAAGCTAAATTCAATATCACAAAAATGGTTCAAATAGTTTGTAATATGTATTGAATTTTAGTCACACATATTTGCATTTCAAAGATCATAAAAGAACTTATTTTTGTGAAAATTATGTGTATTTTATGGGATTTTTTAGAAGACAAAAAGACAAGTTTTTAATCCCTTAAAGTTTGGACCTGGCCTTCTGCCGGTCGACTGGCCGGTCGACCGAGGCAGAAGTCGGTCGACCGGTTCAGTCGATCGACGTGCACAGACATGCACAAGCCAGTGTGCTGGAGGGCTGGTCGACGGCCAGAGAGTTCTGCTCTCTGGAAATAGCCCCGGTCGATCGGGCGGTCGACCGGCCGAGAGCTGCTGCTCTCTGTTCTAGGCCCGGTCGACAGGGCAGTCGACCGGAGGCACAACGGTCATAAAAATGACTGTTGGCCGGTCAACTGGGCGGTCGACCGGAAGGGCATTTCTGCCCTTTCCTGGCTGCCAACGGGCATAATTTTGGTGGGTTACAAATACCCATTCTCTTGATCTGTTTTACCTAAGATTTTTAGAAGAGAAAATTTCCCATCTTTACAAGTGTTTAATAGCAAGTTTTTAAAAGAGTTTTGGGCTTAAAGATTTCATCTTTATTTGTTTTAAAAAGGTTGAAAAATTCAAAGAAAATAGAGTCTTTGGGAATTGGTTTTTGATCTTCATTTCTATAGTTATCCTAGAAGTTGTCTCAAGAGTTTTTCTTTGTGAATTGTTTTTCAAACTCTTTATTTTCTCACACTTGATCTAT
Organism: Agave tequilana; assembly: GCA_038442645.1. Taxonomy (NCBI): domain Eukaryota; kingdom Viridiplantae; phylum Streptophyta; class Magnoliopsida; order Asparagales; family Asparagaceae; genus Agave; species Agave tequilana. Next base: position 19,468 of record JAVJIF010023817.1, read on the forward strand.
CTATCTATTCTATCTATTAGGATCTTGTTTTGTGAGAAAAATTAGTTTGTGGTTGTGGAGACCACCAAGTGTTGTAACCTTCTTTACTTTATAATATCCCTCTAATGGGAGGTGATTGTGGAGATTTTGTTGTTATTCCTCTAAGTGTAGAGGTGATTGTGGTGTTGTTGGCTTTGAGCCTTATCCCTCTAGTGAGAGGTTGATCTTGTTTTGGCTAAGTGCCCATCCCTCTAAGTGTAGAGGTGATTGTTGTTGTGCCTTGCCTCTAGTGTAGAGGTTGTTGTTGGTTGAGAGAGGAGTTGTGTACTCTAAAATTGTATTATCTAAATCCTCAGTAGAGATTCCCTGTGTGGAAAGTCCTGTGTGGATGATATAGTAAAAATCCTTCTGTGTGAAGGCGGGGACATAGAGCAGTGGCTCGAACCTCGAAACATATCTTATTGTTTGTGATTGATCCACTATCTCTTAACTCTCTCTCTCTCTCTCTCTCTCTCTCATTGAGCATTGCATCATATTGTTCATATCATATAGATGCTTGGGTTTGATTGTGTGTCATAATTGTGTTAAACCAAGAGAGCTTTACATAGCGCCTCAACTCTTATTTAGAGGAATTTAGAGGGGATAGTTCAGAGCCCTTCACCGAAAATTCGGCTACACTCTTTGGTTACACTAAGTGTGTTGCAATTTATTTTTAATTCTGCATCATTTGTCATTAGATTAGCCTTACACCATTCACCCCCCCTCTAGGTGTACTTTCAAAAATCACATAGAGCCGACCAAAATCAGAAGAAAAAAACACAAGTTTCCACCCATTTCCTGCCAAACAAACAAATAAACCCTGACTAAATTGTCTGAAACAGATTTACGTGACATGTCATATAAATCTCGTGTAATGATTTCTCTTGGGCCCCTTGGAATTCTCGAAAAGGATGTGTATCTGCTATTATAATTTCTTTGATTTTTCTTCATTCACCATCAATCCTTGTAGACTATAAGACTTTTCATTTGCCTTTAAAATTTCACAAAAAAATGTTGTTTGTCTATATATTATTTGAAGTTTAAAAATGCTTCAACATCTTTACTCCATACTTTTGGTAATCTTCTCATATATTTTAGTTTATTATGTGGCCAATTGATGACTTTGCTTAAATTGCACCTGAGACATCATAAAATTCTCATCCAGACTTTCAGAAGGAAAAAAGAAAATGTACATTGCTAACGAGATAGCTTTGAAAAAGTTAGCCTAAAAGCTAACAATTTAAAGTGTTTAGATGAACCAATAAAATATATTAAACTAAGAAAAATTTAGATAAATTAGAAGAAAAAGCCGAAGGAATTATTCTCAAGCTTTTATGTTTTTTCATTCATCTTTATAGCATCTGTGAATAGGTGAATATAAGCGTAAGTTACAAGAAAGAAGATAAAGATGTCATCCACTAACTCATGCATTCATAACATAAGTTACAAGAAAAAGGTGGAGAGGTCACCGACTAACTTATGCATTCATATAAGGAAGAAGGTGAAGAAATATAGTGTCATCTACTAACTCATGCATTACAACACTCCCATTTAGATGTTCATTGTTTTTGAATATGCCTTATTAAAACCTCGTTAGTAAAACCAGATAAGACAAAACATGGATAATGAAAAAAAAGAGTATATATTCATATGTACCTAGCGAGCATGTAACAATACCTTGTTAAAATTTTACCATGAAAAACCCAGTGGGATAAAAACTTGGACGAAGAAAAAAAGTATAGTGTGTAGACCTACCAATCTGTAATGCCCCGATCCCGCGGATACGGGGACACTACGGCGACGTGCATACACAGGGCGAAAATACCTTCACATATGTACGCTAAGCCTTAGTACAAGAGAACACATACAACAACACAATTATTCTAGCATTAAATAAATACAATAATACCTGCAAAAGGGGTCGGTGAATACGATAGATATGGAAATAAGAATAAATCAGGAAATAAAAAATAGAATAATAAAGATACCTATGAATAATTAAGGCATTGAGTCTCCAACTAATATCCCATAGAGTATCAGGTATTATGAAGACTCGAATAATCTGGGCATGTAAACCCAGGGTTGTCAGAAAACAACCTAGTGAGTGGTAAAATGAGGGAATCAGTAACACACACACACACACACACACACTATATATATATATATATATATATATATATATATATATATATATATATATATATATATATATATAATATATATATATATATATATATATATATATATATATATATATATATATATATATCTACACTATAACAGTATTTACAATCATGATAACATATAATATAGGATTCAATAGTAGTGATGCAATAATATTATACAAACAATCGATAATAGTACTAACACTCGGTAATAGTATACAATTATTATATTTGCACTGTAACATTATTAATGTCCATCATGTTACAATAGTATTACTCCATCAATATTATACAATACATGATTAAAACAATAATTTATTTTATTATAATATCATTAAAGCATGTATAACAATTAATATGTAATTATTATCAATATAAGTATTACGTGGTTAATAGAATCATTATGTTCTTATATCAAGTCTTTAACTATTTCTTATTTAGTTATACTGTTAGTAACTGTAGCACGATGGCATAGTGATGAACATGAATATTTATACATAAAGTACTCAGAATAACCTACTATCATGAAGAAAACATATGAAACAGAGAATACATGTATACAAAGTATGTGTGTACATGAATTAGTGTGTTTCCTCATGAAAAGCAAAATATACATGAATTAGTGTGCCTTCGCTTGATATTTTAATCAATCTCTTCCAATGTCCTCATACCACTGACAGTTCATATTGGAGCCCGTACTCCAGCCGAACCCATCTGGACATGGTATACAGATACCATTATCCTAACGAGAGAGTGACCAAATAGCAAGTGTTCCTAACGTTATCATTGTTGGGTTATTAAATGTATCATGTACTGGGTCTGAATAACAAGTGAATTGAGAATGCCTCCATCATGCCAACACCCTGCGATGAGGGATTTTAGAGGTAAACTACACAGATTCAAGAGGTGCCCCCACCATGTATGTGGTGTGGTACTTTGTTCCACACACTGTGTGTCGAATGCCAGCATGACCGTGCGTGGAACAGGTATCATAAGAATACTGAGTCTGGTCAATAACAATATTTATAACAAGAGCACTGGAGACATCCTCGTCACCCAACACCAGGCGGAGTGAGCATTCTAGAGGTGGCCCCCACGGATTCAAGAGGTGGCCCTCACCACGTATGGGTATGATGTGGCACTTTCCGTGTGGCACTTAGTTCTGCACATGTTCTGTTGGACGCTGGCATGACTGTGTTAATAATGGGTATATCAGAATACTAGTATGCTAGCTTATTAACAATATTTATAACATGTAACAAGTTAACAGGATTTTTATCAGTAACGCGGTAACATGAGCAAGTATGCAATGTAACAGTACTACAGAAATATTCAAATAATAGTAATCTAGGTAACAGGAACAGAGATCCATGCAATAGGGATACAAGAATATTTAGGGCATGAATACAGGTAAATCCATGTAACAGTGATAATAGTATCTAGAGTAACAAGTATCCACTGTAACAAGTATCTATATGATATAACAGTGCTCAGTATATGAGAGTGTCTGTGTAACAATGATACAAGTACATGGAATAACAGTGTCCGTATAATAGTGATACAAGCACATAAACTACAGTGTCTGGTGTAACAGAATATCTGTGTAATGATGATACAAGTTCATGAATAACAATGTCCAGTATACTAGTGTATCCATGTAACAATAATACAAGCACATATAGTATCCATATAGCAGTATACATGTACATGAAACGTGGGTATCCATAAACATAATGAACATATACCCGAACATGCATGATCAATGTCCAGTGTACAGGAGTGTCCAATGTAATAGAATATATGTGTAGCAGTGCCAGTATTAAGATGACATGAACTTATGTCAACTTATTATTATTTTGTTATAATGATTTCAATATTATTAACATAATCAATATCATATAGTAATTGCATACAATTACCTACATTACCATATTTAAATGATCAATTTATTTATAAATATGAATTACTCACTATATTGATAATTCAACTATATTCTATATTATATCAAGAAGCAAATTAATTTATTATTTTATTGAACATGTTTAAAGAGTAATCATGCATATTTTAATTACAGTAATTTATTATTAATTATAAGTTATTAAATACTATTTATAGTGGTTTACCGATAATCATGTTTTATTGATTAAAGCAATCAATTAGTTACATTCCACCAGATAAAATATAATTTATAAAAGGAAAATACTCACATAGTTATTATAAGGATGCAGCTTGTCTTTTTATGATCACAACGATTTGAGAATCGTCTAGATCGGACTCCGGATGCTCAAGATATCGCCCGAACACTAAAAATCATAAAAATGGGTTAATTATGTGATAAAATGATCTAAATTGAAAAAATTACAAATAGGCAGGGTTTTTATAAAAAATCACCTTTATATTGGTTTGGTTTGGGTTGCTAACGGGTCTGGTTTAAATCCAATACGCAGACCCATTAACATAAGTTAATGAGTTTGTGGGTTAACGGGTTGTGGGCTATTGGGAAACGCGTTTTGGATTAATGGGTTTTTGATCCAATAAATAGATAGAGAGAGAGAGAGAGAAAAAGGAGAGCAGGGGAGGAGATGGCGGTGGCTAGGGGGTTATGTATAATGCCACGCACCTGGCCGGCCGGTCGGCTAGGAGCGGCGCCGATCAACCAGGGAAAGAGGAGGGGAGAGAGAGAGATTGGTGTTGGGTGTATTGGAGTTGGGTTTTGGTGGAGAAATTTGAAGGTGATGAAGATGTATTTGAGTAAAAATTGATAAGATTGGGAGGAGAGGAGGAAAGAGGAGTAGAAGATTATGGTGGTGGTTATGGTGGTGGAATTGAGGTTGTGGAGAAGAATTTGGTGGTGGAGGTTGGCGGTTGGGTGATGGGTTTAGTTGGAGGGGGAAGGAATTAAGGAAAGGTGGAGATGGGAAGTGTGGAGAAGGAGGTGTTAGCTTGGGTTGTTGATCAGAGCTAGGCCGCCGTGAGCTTGCCGGCGGTGGAGGCCGGCTGGTGTCTTGGTCGTCGGGTCTTGGAGGAGGAAGAAAGAGATTGGGAAATAAAGTGAGAAAGAGTGTGAGAGAGTGTAATTAGAGAATGAGAGAAATTAAAGAGTGCTAGAGAGATTAAGAGGGGGATTAAAGGGAAATTTAGAGAGAGTTGGTGGAAGGAGGCGGCGGGGAGAACAATATGGGAAATAGAGAAGAAAGGAGAAGAAAAAGAAAGTAAAGATTAAAATATTATTTAATTAATATAATTTAAGTAGGTCAAAATCCAAACGGTCCCCAAAATTCTATAAAATAAGAAATATTACACTAAGAAGTTATGTAAAATCAGATTCAAGAAATTCACTTTGTTTGCAAGTTATAAAATCCTAGAATGTATCGGTGATACCGGTCGACACCGGTTCAACCAGAGTTTTGACTAATTCAGAAAATTCACAAAAAATACGTTAAAGTAGAAAATATGATTTTAAAAATTAATTTGAAAGCAGATTCTTGAAATTCAACTCTGTTTATAAATTAAAAATCATAAAGTTAATTATCAATATCGATAGACACCGAATTCAGAGATTTTTCAAAATAATTCAGAAAATTTTCAAAAATTTTTGAAAAATCTAAAATATTGAAAAATAATATCTGAAACTTAAATCGGTTCAATATGACTAATAGGAAGATTAAATCAATTTTGTACACATATCGAGTACTAATACTCTGACATGTACATCTAGGACCGAAGTTTTTACACTTCTCCCCACCTTACAAAAATCTTAATCCTTGAAATTTCAATTCAGGTGGGAGAACAATATTTACAGCTTCTAAAACCTGGATGTTATGGATCTACGATGTTTCCACTGTGCCACTCTGATATCTATAATGAACTCAGGGTGGAGTAACTAGTGTCGTGAGTCACAGATAGAGGATTGGAATCAAAAGGATGAAGGAAAAGCGAGAAGAAAATCAGAATATTCTGGTTGACAACTGAAATCAGGGAATAGAAGAGTCAAGGAATGGATTTTCAAGAAAATGCCATTCTTATACTCGCAGCTGGAATGCTCAAATTAAGATATAGATGAGTTCTAATCTGAATCTGGTTGTACTATTGGTACGAGCTCGACTATTGATATAGGTGGTTACCTACATTAGGAGTAAACCTCGGCTCTTCTATCTAAAAAATCAATGAAGAGTAAAGCCTCAAACGCTGACCTCAAGCCGACGCGAGGGGCGCGTTTCAACCCTAAGTGAAATTTGGCACTATATTAACGCGAGTGTCACACTCCAACAAACGTGACGCGAGGGTCATGCCCTAATCCAGACACGTGTCTCAAGCCAGATGTAAGAATGGTGTTTCAACTCAAATGCAAACTTCATCAAGAAGGATACGCGAAAGTCGCGTTCAATACTAAACGTGATAGTCACGTTGATCATCAAAACGCGGGCCTGAGTAGCTTCCCATTCCAATTCAAAACGCGAGTCTGAATAGCATCACGTTTCAACTTCAATGCAAGCCTGTGAGCTCGTGTTCCCATCCAGATGTGAGCCTATGAGCTCCTGATTGAGGTTTTACCTGTATAGAAATTACAAAAATTCAGAAATGAAGAATAGAAGTGCAAGATTTTCAATTTTACCACAATAGCAAGTGACTATGTGGGTCGTGATCTACAAGGAGGGACTTGCGATAGAAGCTTTTAGTAAGTTATTTATTAAGTTACTAAACTGGTTAAAAGTTCTTCTTTGTTTTTATAAGGAAAAGAAAAAGAAAGCTATGTTAAGTTGAAGAAAGTGGTAGATAGGAGAAGATGGTGATTGTGAAAAATAAAAAACTTAGTTAAAGAACATAAATGAAAAGAGTAAAGAAAAGAGAGTTGGTGATTGGAAGTGATTTAAACTAATAAATTAAAAGAAAGAAAGAAAACTGAAATACTTACTTACCTCTTTGGCACTTGCTTACCTTTAATCCGTTGGAATGATTGACCTTGGCTTGAAGGTGATCGATGTATGATAGATAGGATCATCCCCATTCCCATACTAAACTAATAAATTAAGGTGCAAGCTAAAACTAATTTAGAAATGGCTATCCATCACCATAAGCCATCAATGATACTTGCAAAGGCAAGGCAAATTCGAGGCTATCAGAGTCATTTAGACTTACAAGCTCCTCAGAGGGAAGTAGAAGAAAAACAAAATGAAGAACAAGAAAAGTAAAGGAAGAGCATAAAAGTGTAGCTTTCGATTAAATAAAGAAACGATGAAAGAAAGGAATTGTTGGCTCGAAGGCCTTTCACCCTAGTTTTTATGATGACTAACTTATGAGGTTATGTTACTAATGATCTTATGTTTACTATGTTTTACATATAGGTCAAGATCATTATTGGTGTTTTAGCTTCAACAAAAGATATGGAGTCAAGTTTTAAAGCTATCGCATGTTGATTCAAGAGCTCAAATGTCAAGATCGCATCCAGTACTCAAGATAGAGTCAAGATCTTTGGATCGTGTTTGGATCAAGTCGACTTGGTGAAGAAGATTGACAAGAAGACTTTGATTTATATTTGTTTATTAGTTTAGATCTTGTGTAAGGATGGAATAGTTTTGAATTGCTCAAGTTCACACACACAAGTTTATTTATTGCTTTCATGATAAATAGTTTTGCTTTAACCGTTTTAGTTTCAAAAGATTATATTTACTTGGTTTACACAAACTCATAGAAATAAGTTTCAAGTTTTGTGTTCTGATATACAGTTTTAAGTTTCGATATATTAAGTATACATCCTTTTGGTTTCATGAATGGATTTCATCAGAGCAAGTTTACATTGGTTTATATTGTTGGCCCAGAGGCCCATCGCTCTAGTTTTGATGATGATTAACTTATGGAGTTATAATTTACTAATAATTTTATGATATTTAGTTTCAGATATTTGATCATGATTTTAGTAGGTGTTTAGCTTCAACAAAGGAGTTTTGAGTTTACACGTGTTGATTCAAGAGCTCGCGCGTCAAGATTGCATCTAGTACTCGGTTAGAGTCAAGCTCGTTGAATCGCGTCTGGATCGAGTCGGCTTGAAGACAAGAAGACTTCAATTTGTATTTAGTTTAGTTTATGTTTAGATCTTGTGTAAAGATTAGATAGTATTGATATGCTAAAGTTCACACACACAAGTTTAAAGTTTGTTGGTTTGGTTTTCAGTTTAACCGGTTTTGAAGTTCTTGTCAAAAACATAGATATATATCTTATATGTATATTGAATTCTATATATATACAATATGCTTCAAAGTTGTTTCAATATCATGTTTTTGTATTTACATGAGTTTTAGAGAAAATGGTTTTCCATTTCAAAAATTCAAGTTTTGGAAAATACGGATTTTGTTTAAAGACTAAATTTCAATATCATAAAAATGGTTCAAATAGTTTGTAATATGTGTTGATTTTTAGTCACACATGTTTAGTATTCAAAAATCTAATAAGAACTTATTTTTGTGAAATTTATATGATTTTATGGGATTTAATTGGTATTAAATTAACCAAGTTTTTATACATGTTTATCCCAGCCTGACTGCACCGGCGGTCGACCGGACGGTCGACCGGACTAGGAGTCGATCGACCATCACGGTTGACCGATGTGCACGAGACGTGCACAAAGGCCAGCCATTCGGCCGGTCGACCGCACGGTCGACTGACTGAAAGCACCCCACTCTCGGGTGGGGGTCAGTCGCTCAGGCGGTCGTCCGTTGGCTTTGGCCCGGTCGACAGGGAGATCAACTGGAGGCATAACGATCATAAAAATGACCGTTGGCCAGTCGACCGGAAGGGCATTTCTGCCCTTTCCTAGCTGCGAACGGGCAGATTTTTGAGAGGGTATAAATACCCATCTCTTGAGCTGATTTCTTCATGGTTTTTTAGAGCAAAAATTTCCCATCTTTACAAGTATTTTACAGCAAAGTTTTTAAAGAGTTTTTATGCCCAAAAGATTTATCTTTATTTTTTTTAAAGGGTTGGAAAAAATCAAAGAAAAAGAGAGTATTTGGGAATTGGTTTTGATCTTCATTTATATTTCTATCTAGAGTTTTTCCCAAGAGTTTTTCTTTATGATTTTGATTTCTAAATTCTTTATCTTTCTCACACTTGAGCTATCATTTCTCTACTATCTATAGGATCTTATTTTTGGTGAGAAAAATTGGTTTGTGGTTATTGAGACCATTAAGAGTTGTAACCTTTTCTTTGCTTTGGCTTTGAGCCTTTCCCTCTAAGTGTAGAGGAGGTTGTGCATTGGGTTGTGGTTATCCCTCTAAGTGTAGAGGTGGTTGTGGTTGCGTTGGCTTTGAGCCTTATCCCTCTAGTGAGAGGTGATTGTTGTTTGGCTAAGTGCTCATCCCTCTAAGTGTAGAGGTGATTGTTGTTGTGCCTTGCCTCTTGTGTAGAGGTTGTGTTTGTTTGAGAGAGGAGTTGTGTATTCCTATTTGTATTACCCAAATTCTCAGTGGAGATTCCCTGTGTAGGAAGTCCTGTGTAGACGATATAGTGAAAATCCTTCTGTGTGAAGGCAGGGACGTAGAGCAGTGTCTCGAACCTCGAAACATATCTCGGTGTTTGCGATTGATCCACTATCTCTAAACTCTCTCTTATATTGTGCCTTACAGTTTTTCATATTGTTCATATCATACTTATTTGCTTGGTATTTTTTGTGTGCCTCACTTGTGTTGAACCAAGAGTAGCACCTCAACTCTTATTTAGAGGAATTTAGAGGAGTTAGTCCAGAGCCATTCATCGGGAATTCGGCTACACTCTTTGATTACACTAAGTGTGCTGCAATTTATTTTTAATTCCACATCATTAGTCATTAGATTGGCCATACACCTATGCACCCCCGTCTAGGTGTACTTTCATATATGTATATTGGATCTCATCCATATACATTGATGGTTCATATATGTTAGGAAAAACTTATTTTGATGTATCTAGTTCATGTATTTAAGTATTGTTTTTATCAAAACTTATTTTGGTATTTATTATCAAAAATTAATATATATCATTTACTATGTATATTGGATTCTATCCATGCATGTCATGCTTCAAATGTATTTCAAAAACTTATTTTTGTATCTATACAAGTTTTAGAGAAATCAGATTTTCATTTCAAAGTTTGATTTTTGGAAAATACCGGTTTTGATTTACACTTTAATTTCTATGCCTTAAAAAATAGTTCACTTGTTTGTAATATGAGTTGATTTTTAATCACTCATATTTGGACTTCAATTTATTTACATGAACTTATTTTTGTGAAATTTATTGGGATTTAATTGAATTTTTATGGATTTAACAAGTTGGTTTTAAATTCCTGAAAATCTTGGTTTTGGGCTGCTTGCGGTTGACCGATCGGTCGATCGAAGACTGGCTTGGTCGACTGACTGGCATGACCTAAGTTTCTGATAGGGCCCGCTCGACCGGGCGATCAACCGACCAAGAGTTAAAACTCTCTGTGCCTTGGGAGCGGTCGACCGACAACCCCAACGGTCAGAAAATTGATCGTTGGCCAGTCGACCAGTCGGTCAACTGACAGGCCAATCTGGCCTGTGTTCAGCCCCTAACGGCTAGTTTTCTGAACCTCTATTTATGGGGTCTTTTGGAGCTAATTTTGGTTATGATTTTCAACAAGTTTTTAATAGTTTTTTTTGCCTACTTTCTAAAGAGTTTTAAATAAGTTTTTGGTGCTAAAATTCTATATCATTTATTTAGTTATAAAAGTTTTGATAAATCAAAAGAAAATAAGTATTGGGAAATCTAATTTCTAGTTTTCATTTTTATATCATTTCAAGAGTTTTCCCAAGAGTTTTACTTTGTTTTCTTTTTCAAAATCTTTATTCACTCACATACTTGAGATATTCATTGCAAATCCATCCTCTAAGATGTAGTATTGTGAGAGGTATTTTGTTTGTGGTCTTTTGAGATCACTAAGTATTGTTTGTGATCATAGAATCACTAAGTTGTAAACTTTTCTTTACTTTGTGCATGGCTTTGTGCCTACCCTCTTGTGTAGAGGTGTGTGAGAGTTGGAGTTGTGTACTCTCGATTTGTAAGTTACAATTCCTCGGTGGAGGTCCCTTTGTGGAGGTCCTTGGTGGACATAGTTGAAATCCTTCTGTGTGAAGGCAGGGACGTAGAGCAGTGACTCGAACCTCAAAATATATCTTAGTGTTTGCGTTTGGATCTCTCTCTCAACTCTCTCTCTCTCTTTATATCTTACATTGCAATCATTGTTCTACTTATACATGTTTGATAGTATTTGTGTGCTCACACTTGTGTTTAACTAAGAGAGCTATTGAAGCACCTCAATTCTTAATTTAGAGGAATTGTGAGGAGAAGTTCTAGAGCCCTTCACGGGGAATTCAGCTTCACTCTTGGTTATACATTGTGTATTAGTGTAAAAGTTTTAATTCTTTATTTTTTGTCACTAGATTAGCACTATACCTATTCACCTCCTTCGAGGTGTATTTTTAATTGGTATCAGAGCTTATGCTCTTGTTATTCAGTTTAACCACCTAGGAGTGTGATCTTTTTATTACTAATCTAGTTATTTGCTTTGCACACATATTAGTTTGCACTTATGGATTATCTTACTCCACCCATGCATGGTGTTTCCAACATTGATATGTGAAGTTTAAGATTAGTGCTTACTTCAAAGCCCTAAGATTGCATGTTTATCTTGTCACTACCAAGAAATCTTACATTGATAATGGCAAAGTACTTAGTGGCTAATGTACAGGCCATGGATACACTAAAGCACACACTTAGCAAAAAATATATTTCTTTGGTTTCTCATTGTAATTCCGCTTTTATCGTATGGAATACATTGGTCTCTCCTAAGGAACAAGCTTTACATGATGTTGAGAGAGAACCTATTGTAGATGAGTCTAACCAAGCATGCTATATAGTCCAAGGATTGACTCTCTTGAGATAACTTTGAACACTCATCTAGATGATTGTGCTAGCTTTTCCAATGATGATAATGCTATGGATGCACATGCTTTAAATGAAGAGCTTTTTGTGTTTTGTAAAAACATGCTTTCGTAATATAAAGTTTAAAAAAAAGAAGAGTTTTGAATTAAAGAAGGAAAACAAGACTTTATTTTCAAAACTCGATCTTATTTTAAAAGAGAAGGTTCAGGTTTCAAATGAAAGAGATTCATTGAAAACTTAACTTGACCTTATTTTAAATGAAAATGAATTTTTTTAAAAAAATAATTTGAATGATGTTCTAAAGAAAAATGAGATTTTATCTTCAAAACTTGATTTTGTTTTAAAAGAAAATGATTTTTTGTAAAACAAAATTATTTTGATTTCCAAGGAATTGGATTGTGTTTCAAAGGAAAAAGATTCTTTGAAAAATGATTTTGATTCTCATGTTTGTAATGCTTCTATCACTTCATCTTCTTGTGATAATAATTTTGTGTCTCATGCTTGCTCCACTTCTTCTTCCATTGATATTGATATTTGTGCTTTGAAGAAGAGTGTTGATTGTTTGGGTTTCACTTTGAGCCAATTTATCATGAACAACACGAGGTTGAAATCCATGTTTCGCAAGTAACATGCTCCACATTTGCATGCTCACCCTTCACGGCGTACACATACTCATCATGCTCACACACATGATTCCATGTATGCTAAAGTGTACACTTGTATACATTGTGATCGTACGGGCCACCTTGTAAAATTTTGTTATGACAGAATAAATGCTATAAATTTTGCAAGTAAAAATATTTGGGTTATGAGAGGTGCTAACCCCAGAGGATCCAAGAGAGTTTGGGTACCAAAATCCACTCTTATTATATTTAATGTATGTGTGGGCTCTCACAAGACGTGAACATATTGGTGTCTTGGTGGTGGATGCGTTTGAGTTTAATGGACACTACATTGATGCATCACTATAAAGGATGTTTTGGTGGGAGGACCACCATGTTTGAAGAAGTAGAGATTAGTTCAATTAGTTTTGGTAACTATCTCTAACTTCTATTTTATGTTTTTAACATATCAAGTTTAGGTATACATGCTTTCATGATTTTAGCATGGCATTGGTTTTCACGCTCATTATGTTAAATGCAATACTTATTAGACTTATGATATACATAAATAGTATTTAAGATACACTCATGTTTATATGGATTCATATCTTTGTGTTCTCACTATTGTTTAACTATGTATGCATATCCTTATTGTAATAACACTTGCATTTAGACTAATGATCACATTTGTTTCACAACCATCCTTTGGTGTTTATATAAGTATCATGTTTTGATTTCATATTTAGATGTAATTTTTGTTAAAACTTGTGCTTATACTAGTACAATTAGTGAGCTACACTTGATTATTATGTTTGCATGCTTTATTGTTCTTGTGTACTCACTATATGTACTTGTATGACCTAGTTTTGATAATTCTTGCATTTACACTTGTATTCCTTATTTTTTTTATATCACACCCTTGACATTTTCGTTTTCATAAAAATGTGTTTAGATTCATGTATATGTAAATTTTTTCAAAAACTACTTGTTATACATGTTCTATCATTGAATCACTTGCTTTATATGTCATGTACTCTATTGTGGACTCAATTCATGTTTGGGATAAATATGTATGCTTTAGTTTTGACAAAACATACATATACATTGAAGTTTGTTTAGTTTTTGGTAAAAATAGAATTTTCATCTTTTATGTTTCATGTTTATGAAAATAAGAATTCCATATGTTTTGATGATTCGAGCTTCATTGTCCTATCTCCATGATTATGTTTATTACATAACTCTTATGCACTCGATATCTTTTGTTTACTCATGATTTTTTTATTCATTAGCATATATGTACTTCATTGATCTTTGAGTGTCAATTACTGTGTATTTAGCATGTTTTCATGGGATATATATATATATATATATATATATATATATATATATATAATATATATATATATATATATATATATATATATATATATATATATATATGTTTTATTCCTTGAAAGATTTTGTACTACTTTTAAAAATTACCTTAAACTAGTTTTTTATTCTTCACCTGGTAGAGTTTTCAACCTATATTATATTATTTTTAAAATGTTATTTTTGAAAACTTTTACCCTTAAAGGGCGATTAGTTGGGTGACCATGCCTTATATGCTCACATTGTATATCTTATTAAACATGTGCATAATAGGGTGAATGTTGTGATTTATACATGATTCTTATGATATTTCATTTTTGTATACTCATGTTTTCTTATATATGTATGCATCTATTTTAATGGTATTTAAATTGATCATACATACATATATATGATTTCTTTTACTAGATTAACAATGTTCATACATATATGTTTTATAACACAAATTGTTTTATGCTAAACTTGATTTAGTTCTAAATGTTAATTGGTATCTTTTACAAGCTTGTGTATTAGTTTTATAAATCACAAAGGAGGAGAAAAATTGTGTATGATATTTTAATTGGTATTTCAAAAAGGAGGAGAAAAATTTTTGATTTTATTTTCAATTGATATCTCACTCTCACTCATTTTTGAAAGAATATTTTGTTTTAGAAAATGCTCATATTTTCCATATTGGTATCAATTGTTTACAATTGATATCTATGTTGTAAAATGGTTTAGAATTTAAAAAGATTGACATCATGGATTTTATTTTCAATTGTGATCGGTCGCTAATATTGCACATTTATTATCATATTCTCATACTTATTATAGAATAAACTCTACTTTTTCCTAATTATTGTTTAATTTATTTGCAGACCCATTACTAAAGGAGAGGGAAGAGAAACGAGCCTAAAAGCCCATCAATTTCTGATTTAAATCAGAATTAATTTGAAGTCAGTAAATCAGGGCAGATCAGGTCGGTTCAGATCGGTTGAAAATCAGTTAAAAATATATCTCTTCAAATCAATCGGTTAAAGCCAACGATCAAAGGCCGTTTCGTCATAATTCTGGAGATAAAACTGAAAATCTAGCTGAAGATAAAGTCAGATCTCGAAGCCAGAAGCTCCACTCCTCGGTTGTGGCCACCTGGCCACAGCAAGGCCACGGAAACGCGGCCTTTGCCGCGTTTCCACGACATTGTTAGGGAGTTAGGGGGAGCGTTTGCTCCCCCTATCTTCTTACGTCTATCCCCGTTGGGTTTTGCCTATAAATACAGGTTTTCCAGAGATCAGGGGGACGACCAAGAAGAGATAGAATTTAGTCCACTTTTTCATTCTCTGTAGTATAGGTTTTTGTTTTTCTTTATATGTAATTTTTAGTTTTTATTTATGTAATTCAGAGGAGATCAGAGTTTCATAGGAGAATGAGAATGAAGTTTGTGCTGAGAGTGACACCGGTGTAAGTTGTTCTTCGTTTCTCTTATTGTTATGAAATCAAATCTATAGTTACCTTTTGATGTACTTTGTTTTTGCGTTCTTCTTCTTCTTTTCTACTTCACTCATTCTTGCACCAATTGCTATCCAAGTGAGTCTTAAGCATCGAAAGAGCCTTGCCTTTGCGAGTGCCACCGATAGCTCATGACGATGAATTTTAGTCTCAAGTCTGTATCATTTCATGCTTATTTTGTCTTGATGATGTAATGTGAAAGAGACGAGAATCAACTCTTATGGGTTATGCGCTGATTGCCTCCACTTCAAGGTAATATCGTCGCCAAAGACTCAAGGTAAGCTTTTGGTCAAAGGAGGTAAGTAATTATTCTTAATTTCTTTCTTTTAACTTTTAGTGTAAATTACCAACACCAAAATCTTTCAAATCTCTTTCACTATTTTTCAATTTCTTTGTAAATAGCACTTCTATTTTCTCCACCTTCTTATTCTACCACTTCTTCCTAACTTGACTTTAACTCTATTTTCTCTTTTTCTTTACAAGAACTAAAAGAAGAACTTTAACTATTCTTTTTAGCATAAAAGAGAACTTGCTAAACAAAGCTTCCATCGCTAGTCCCTCCTTGTGGATCACGACCCGCATAGCCACTTGCTATTGCGGTAGTATTAAGTACTTGCACTCTTTATTCTAAGTTATGAAATTTTGTATTTTTGTGTGCAGGTTTTAACTCAATCAAATTTTGTCGCCGTTGTCGGGGAGGGACGGTAAGTTATTCTCTTTTTAAGTTTACACTTTTGGTTAATCTTTTTCTTTGTTCTTGGTGTACAGATTTAATAACAAGGAATTTTTGCTGCAGTGGACATATAAGTGGCCCTAGACTCTGCTCAAGAAAGTAGAGCACAGAAGCCCTCAGATTTGCTACATTCCTATGACAATCTGAGTGCACTACTAACCTATATTTTCTGTAGGTTGGCTGAATTACATAGTTTAATATCTGTAACATTTATTTCCTTATTTGACTCACTGTAAATACATTTCTAACACAACAGTAAAAAGTTGATTGTAAATGCTAAAAATGATTTAGACTTTGCATTTAGGCATGTGTCTATTTCATTATATTTTCTATTACTGTTGAAGAGTGCTGGAGCCAAGCTATGTGTGCATAGCATTTAGTATAAGGTTCATTCTTGTATGAAATATTGCTTGAGTGTTACTTTTTTCTATATACTTGTACACTGCACGAAATTGATTTAAGGGCTTGTCCTATAAATAAGATAAGGTGGGGAAGTCATTACCCTCCCTTAGCCCACAAACAATCTCCTCACTCACTAACCCAAGCCTAATCAAAACTGAGTAGAAGTTGGCTCTAGGGACATCTCGGACTTAAATAGGAGACTGACCTAAGGGGGAAGTTAATTTGAATCTGACTCTTGCCAAATCGGTGACTAAGATTGGGGATTGAGGGGTGAAACCCCGAAGGCTGGTGGTTTGGCTTAATTCGGCCCGTCACTTTTGCGCGGATACCTCCAACCAATATTGCCCCTACCTGGCCGATTAATTTGTAGTCAGATTAACCAATATAACCCCCGTGGACAGTCTAACCAGTTAGGAGTCGTCTAGGTCTAAGGTTTATCCTAATTTAGATTAGATTTCTTTTATTTATTTGCTTTTTTGTTTGTTTTTCTTTGTTTGTGTTTGACATTTCCTATGTGATATGGCTTATAACAATAATTTTTTCAATTTTAATGGTAATCCATATTGCACCCCGACCTCTTTTTCGGATATTACCAACCTGGCATATCATAACTTTAACTAACCTAGTGTGCCAGATTGGTCTTATCCGAATCAATATAACCCATACCCCAATCTTATGACCATAATTTTCAGAATAATTTCAACTCTTCATAGAGTCAATGGGGATTCACCTCTCCTGAGTCCAATTTTCAACCAACTTGTCCTCCTTTTCCACCTTGTCCACAATATTTTTAAGATTCATACTCAGTTCCACCAGTTCAAAATAGAAAACCATCAATCTTAAAATGAGTATGCGTGAGTCCAAGCAACAATCATAAAATCTGACAGACTCACGATTTCACCACAAATTTCAAAACAAAACTTCATCTTTTCAAGTCCAATCGCAACAAAACGATGAACCAATCGACTATGAAAAGATGATTGAAGTCATGACTCAGGCTCAAATCGCTCGTAATCATGACATAGATCTAATGGTTCAAACTCTCCATTCTCACCGTTTGACCATTTCTGATGTCGCTAACCATTCTGTTAGAGCCAAAGAATCATGTTGTTTTGGAAAACAAGATTCCATTTCAGCACACCCATTTGAACTTGCCCAAACTCCAAATTTTGAAAATGACATTGACAGTTTGGCAAGTTATCCCTTTCCTGAAATTGAACTTGAGAATGAATATGATCTTGAACCTCAACTTGGAGATTTAATTCTACTTCCTGATTCAATAATGACTCCTATATCTTCACCTGATTTCAATCTTTTTCCCTAGTGAACATTGGATCATGTGTAAATTCATCATGAAATTGAATCACTAATCTTTTATGATCATCATATTGAACTTGACCAATTTCATACTTTTGAAAGTCTCATTGACAAATTGACAAGTTTTCATTTTTATGAAATTGAACTCAATGAGAAATGTGACCTAGATTCTCAAATTCATTATCCAGTTTAATTTTTTGAATCAATATTGACTCCTATTTTGTTACCCAACTTGAGCAATTCCCACACCTGTCATTCTTGAACTTGAATCACCAATATTAAGTCACATTCCATTGTTGGGAAATGAATTTGGATTTGAGTTTCAACTTCTTGATTTGGACCCACTTCTTGAACTAATCTCGACTCCTAAATCTTTACTTGACTTAAGTCACTTTCCTGAGTCAGTATTAGTCCCCGTACTTCCTAAGTCCAAGTCAATCATTCCATCTTTTCACACTCCATTTTGGGACAAGAGTGTTGATAAAATTGACTCCGAAATTATTTGTGAAATTTGAAAATTAGATGGAATAAAATTCTTAATAAAATCATTCGTATATCCATCATTTTAGTGGGTTATATTAGAGAGGTTTCTGGTGGGTTCCTCCGAACTTCACGCAAATTCGATTGGGCCGCATTTCGTGGACCAATCAGACCACCACCGTGTAACCCTCGGTTCCCGATATACGCATGTCAATACTGGTATCTGATATTGATTTAATCATCCTTGTAGTCAGATTGAGGTCATTTCAGCTCAAAATATCATTTACCACTATTTTGAATTTTTCTGGATTTTTGGAATATTTTTTGGAATTTTTGGAGAAGAATATCAATTTGGGGTCAATCGGTGTCACGGACTGACTCTGAGATTTTTAATTAATAATAGGAGATGAATTTTAGAGATCTAACTTCACAACAATGTTCAGGATGACATCTTCTATTTTTGAGAATTTTTGAGGATTTTTCTGAATTAATAGAGTTTAATCAGATAAAATAATGCTTAAATACTTATTAAAAAAAGAAGAATAAACTTTAAAAAAATAAAATAAAATAAAAATGTAATAGGAACAACCATTAATGAGTCTCACAGGTTTTGAACCCGAGACCACGGCTGTTGTTAGAAAAGGGATAATTACATATTCAAACCTTCATTTTCTTACACTTTTATTCTCTCAAAATCCAAACACCTTTGATTGCTTATTCCAAGTTTCGAAACAATGACCACTTAAACCCACTCTGCACACCAAGACCACCAAGCCACATTGGCTTGTGGCATGAAAGCCAAAATAATTTATTTTATCATTAGAAAGCCCTACCTTCTCCTTCAATCAACAGCCCCACGTCCTCCTCCTGCACCCAATTATTTGCTCACACCTCCCACTCTCGCACGTATCCCTCCCCTCTCGCTCACGTTCTCCATCTCCCCCACTGAATCGCACTCTCTCTCCCCCATATATCACTCTCTCTTTTCCCCTCACTATATCCTTCCTCAAAAACTTGGCCGAGCTCCCTCTCCATGCCCATGCCGCAAGCTCCAGCCTCCTTCTTCCCTTGCTGCTGTTGGCGCACTCCCACACCAGCGCCGCATGAGATACACTAAGCCGCAGGCCACGCACCACCCTTTGTCAAGTTCCGTCGATCGCCGGAACCGCACACCCTCTCCCCACCTGCGGCAGCGCCACCAAGCTACGACAACAGCCGTCACCCTCACTACGATCCAGCACAGTCCGGAGCCCCTCTCTCTAGCCTCCGTGATCTCTAACAGCAGCCGATCCTCTCCGGCGAGCCTCCGTCGTCCGCGAGATCTGCCGTCGACGGCCGCGCATGACACATTGGTGGATCACACCCCTTGCGTGAGCATGGATACCTTCTCTCCCAAGACTATAAGGTGCTGGAAGAAGATTCAGACTGAAGAGAAGCGATCCGGGTAAGTTACTTTGCGTTGTCGTCGATTTTAGTTATTGTTGGCATTTCATCGAACACGTAGCATACCCTAGTTTAATCAACAATTTCACCATGAAAAACTTGTTTCAAAATTGTAATAAAAATATATACGGACACCTAAGACTTGTATACTAATTGTCATAATTTTTAATTGATTTTAGAAATTTAGTTTAATCAAAAAAAAACCTGCTGTGCCTCGGCCTCTGGCCGAGAGCAGCTGCTCCTCCTCTCGGCCAGGACCAGGCCAAGAGCAAGCCAGCCAGGCCCTGGCCTGGCCGAGCCAGACCAGGCCGAGACCTGGCGTGGTCTGGCCAGCCCAGCCAGACCTGGCCCAGGCCAGGTCTAGTCCACCAGGCCAGCAGGTCTGGCCAACAGACCCGGGTTCGGGTCTGTTTTACAGACCCGACCCGACCCCATTTAAAAAAAAAGAAGAAAAAGAAAGATAGGAAAGAGAGAAAAAGGAAAGAAAGAAAAAGAAAAATAAATAAATAAATAACATAGAAATAAAATGTGTAGAATTTTACTGTAGCAGAATCAGACCCAAACCCGTTACTGTAGCAACAGACCCGTTAAGCTTTTTATTTATTTTATTGATTTTTAGGTTTATTTTAATTCAGAAAATTCCAGAAAATTCACAAAAAATCACAGACTAAATTTGAAACTCTTTAAAATTATTTTGATATAATATTACTTAGAATAACATGAAATTAAATATTTTTGTATTACTATTCAATGATATTTTATTTAAAAATGACTAATAAATTTCTAAATAGCACAAAAAAATATAAAATTCATAATTCAATAATATGTAAACATTATACATCAATTTATTATTTTATGCATATATTTTATCATGAAAAAATATTTTTAAATAGTTGCTATAAATTCAGAAATTGAATTATTTGAAAATATTAACCAACCAAAATTATAATAAATAGTAAAAATTACTTTCTTATTTAACTTATCACTGAATAAGAACATGTCAAGTCTCTAATTAATTCACGTAATATTTAGGCCGTGAATTTACCCAGAGCCGATTGCAGTTACGGGAATTCAGACTCCAACGACATCAGGCAAGTGTACACGAGCTTTTCTCTTCCGATTATATGACTAATTATTCTAGTATTCTTGATATTATTACCTGTACCGCCTCGTGATCATGTTACATTGCCTTACATATCGTATTTGCATCTCATTCCTGTACATGCATACATCCAACTAAATTAACATTATTACTTGTATGTGATAGAATTTAACACGAGTATCTATAATGATTGATGGATAAAAACTATATATCGACTGATATCGTGATACTGATATTACTGGAAATTAATCGAGGAAATCAACTTTTATAGTTTGAGAAATTATTCGAGGATACTTGTTGGATTATGGACATATGATCAAGAACGACTTATAATGACCTCTGTATTACATGTCACTGACATCGCCTGTACTACTTTGCATGCATCTGGTATCACTTGCACAACTATATATTTGTCACATGATATTGTCACTGTCTATATCGTCCCATGATTTTGATACATATTGTGTTCGCCATCTAATGCTAATATCTTAGTACCGATTCATGGTCCTGTAACACTGAGTAACACACTATTTTGCATTTGCATTTATTAATAAAATTAATCAAGCCGGGGTTATTGGGGGAGACTGTAACAGGGAAATCCAGGGAGGTGTGTTTGGAAGGGCGACCCCTTATGGGTTTTGGGTGCCACACGTGATCTTGTTCTTTATGTGCGCTCCTGTTATTACTGTTACATGATACCTAAGTACAGTGAACTGTTTCTCCCCTGCTATTAGGATCCACTAACGCATCACTTATTTGATATGCAGTTGTCCTGTGGGATGGGGCACAGGATGATTGCATTAGTTAGGCTAATAAATATGCTAGACATATGCACTTGCATCATATCCTTTATTATCTTCAGTGATCTAGTACCTGACATATATTTTCAAGATACTGACACTTGAGACTCATGTGACATGCATTGTCTTGACTACATGACATTCCTGGACATACCATGTTATTTTATCTTGTGATCTTGAGTTCTTGTGATCTTGTGATTATGTTACATGATAGATCTTGTCCAGGATATTTCATGTTCATTATATACATGTCACACTATGCATGCACGATCTTATTGTACATGATCTATCTTCTCGATTATTCCTGTTATTGTTATTACCTTCAGTTCTCGATACTGCCAAACATACTGCTATGTCCTACTTATTGTTACTACATTTTCATATTCTCTTTATCATTCTTTTCCCTTCGTGTACTCTTGCTGGTCTGCTTCTGACGGACCTTTATATTATTTTTTAGTATTTAGATCTGATGCCGGTATAGAGAGTTTTTGTAGATCATATTCTAGTTCCGTTGTTCTTCGGTGTGTTCAGTTTTTTTTGACTTGTCTTATTCAGATATTAGTGGATGATATTTTTATGATTCAGTTTTTCATATATGTGATTTTATCCCTGTGCTGGTTGTATGTGCATATATGCACTATTCTGCTTGTAATTGACAGCCTAAGGTACCCATGGAAGAGATTTCACTTTTCATGAGTATCTGCTGGCCATCGTCACGTACTCGTATTCCGTATTTTGGGAAGCGGGGCGTGACACACCGGAACCACCACCTTAGGTATATTTTTCTTCCCTTTCTCTCTTTTCATGCATCTATGCATTAATTCATACATTGAGAATAATGCATGAGATAGTGTGGGGAAGGGTTCTAACTAACTTAGGTTTTCCTTTTTTATTAAAAAATAAATATTATTAACATTTTCTTTACTTTTTAAAAAAACTTTTGAAAATAGAAAACATATTTGACGTATTTTTTGTAAGAAATTAAGTCAATTTTAAGGAATAGGAGATCATATTAGAATTTCTTATACTTGGTCAAAATAAGATTATCTGTTTGATTTTTAAGGTTAGGAAGATAATTTGTCAAGTAATTTAGTCTTGATCTTTACCTTGATGAAATATGCACACTTTATACACTTACACACTTAGGGTTCAAAAACAAATTTCTTATGCCTTATAAAAAAATTATATGTATATCTATGAAAAATAAACAATCTAATTATTGATTAGCTAAGTTCTTTGGCTTAAGCAAGCCTTGGTATTTATGCAAAAGATGATTAGATAAGTTTGAAAAAAAAGAAATATATATATCCCTCTGATTAAGCTGGGTATTTTGTGCTCATAAAGCATAAGTATTCATACCTAAAAGCGGTTCATATATAAAATCCTTAGTTTTGTAGTCTTATTTGCTCGAGTCCTTAAGCCCTTGGGGGTGTTTGTCACCCGGTGCCCTGTGGCCATTTGATTTGGGAGTCACCAATTAAAGGCTCGTTACATGGGCAGATTAGAAAGCTTAATAGAACTAAGAATAATACCACCAAAAATATAAAAAATAAGGCATAAGAGTTAGAGTTAAAGAACCCTTAGTTAAAATTTCACGGTCACGAAGGTGCATATGACTTAGGGTAAAGTAATAGACTAGATGAGAAGTATAATTTGGCTCCTTACTTTCATTGATAACAAATTTTTGATAGAGATTAAGTTTAGGAATGAAAAATTCAATTTTCCTATAACTTATAGATTACTTAAATCTTACATTAATATTTCAAATATTTTCTTTCAAATGTGTTTTCAAAATACTAACATTTTTCTCTTTTTTTATGGATTTTGTGGGTGTATCCACTGAAAACCCTCACGAGACAAAACTCGTCCTGTAGAGAAAA
Organism: Agave tequilana; assembly: GCA_038442645.1. NCBI lineage: Eukaryota > Viridiplantae > Streptophyta > Magnoliopsida > Asparagales > Asparagaceae > Agave > Agave tequilana. The sequence continues at coordinate 43,208 of JAVJIF010023817.1, forward strand.
CCTAGAGGTTTAACGACTTGTTGCATTTGCTCAGTGCAATCGCGTGACCTGCGAAAGTGGTCTAATATTTTTTTTTATTGTTTTGCTCGAGGACGAGTAAAGATAAGTATGGGGGTGTGATCGGTCGCTAATATTGCACATTCATTATCATATTCTCATACTTATTATAGAATAAACTCTGTTTTTTTCCTAATTATTGTTTAATTTATTTGTAGGCCCATTACTAAAGGAGAGGGAAGAGAAACGAGCCAAAAAGCCCATCAAATTTTGATTTAAATCAGATTAATTCGAGGTCAGTAAATAAGGGCAGATCAGGTCAGTTCAGATCGGTTGAAAATCAGTTAAAAACATATTTCTTCAAATCAATCGGTTAAAGCTAACGATCAAAGGCCGTTTCGTCACAATTTTGGAGATAAAACAAAAAATTCAGCTGAAGATAAAGTCATATCTCGATGCCAGGAAGCTCCACCCCTCGGCTGTGGCCACCTGGCCACAGCAAGGCCGCGGAATGCGGCCTTTGCCGCATTTTCACGGCATTTTTAGGGAGTTAGGGGAGCGTTTGCTCCCCCTATCTTCTTACGTCTATCCCCGTTGGGTTTTGCCTATAAATACAGGGGTTTCCAGAGACCAGGGGGACGACCAAGCAGAGATAGAATTTAGTCCACTTTTTCATTCTTTTTTAGTATAGGTTTTTTTTTTCTTTTTATGTAATTTTTTAGTTTATTTTATGTAATTCAGAGGAGATCAGAGTTTCATAGAAGAATGAGAATGAAGTTTGTGCTGAAAGTGACACAGGTGTAAGTTGTTCTTCTTTTCTCTTAATGTTATAAAATCGAATCTATAGTTACCTTTTTATGCACTTTATTTTTGTGTTCTTCTTCTTCTTCTTTTCTACTTCACTCATTCTTGTACCAATTGCTATCCAAGTGAGTCTTATAGCATCGAAAGAGCCTTGCCTTTGCGAGTGCCACCGATAGCTCATGATGATAGATTTTTAGTCTCAAGTCTGTATCATTTCATGCTTGTTTTGTCTTGATGATGTAATGTGGAAGAGACGAGAATCAACTCTTATGGGTTATGCGCTGATTGCCTCCACTTCAAGGTAACATCGTCGCCAAAGATTTAAGGTAAGTTTTGGTCAAAGGAAGTAAGTAATTTATTCTTAATTTTCTTTCTTTAACTCTTAGTGTAAATTACCAACACCAAAATCTTCCAAATCTCTATCACTATTTTTCAATTTCTTTGTACATACCACTTCTATTTTCTCCACCTTCTCATTTTATCACTTTCTTCCTAACTTGATTTTAACTCTATTTCTCTTTTATTTACAAGAACTAAAAGAAGAACTTTAACATTCTTCGTAGCATAAAAGAGAACTTTCTAAACAAATCTTCCATCGCTAGTCCCTCCTTGTGGATCAAGACCCGCATAGCCACTTGCTATTGCGGTAGTATTGAGTACTTGCACTCTTTATTCTAAGTTCTGAAATTCTGTATTTTTGTGTGTAGGTTTTTAACTCAATCAAATTGGTATAGTTTTTATATGATATCCATGTTTGTTTTTCAATTGGTATATTTGTTTGGTATTAAAATTTATTTTAATTGATTTTCAAATTTTGTTTTGCATGTATTTGCTTATATGCAAGGGGAGTTTAATATGTTCTTTATATATAGATTCATGATGAGTGTAGTATATAAAGAAGAGCTTGATTTCTTTTCTTTATATGGTACACATGTGTAGGGAGCTTAACATCTACGTCTATACATTGCATATTATGCTTATATGGATGGGGTTTAGTCATCTTTTTTTTCATATAATGCATGTATGCTGGGGGATTAACTTTATAGTCTCTACTTTTCATGAATATATATTGCATATACATTTACCGTATTTTTCTTTACCCTTTATGATAATTTGACAAAAAAAGAGAGAGAAATTTATAGTTTATATGTGCATTTTTGAATGATTTTAGTGTTTATATATGCTTATATATTTTATGCATATCCATATGCATATGTTTTATGGTTTTGATATCTAGAGTTCTTATTTCATATCTTTTCATTGGTACCTAGACCTAACATTGAATATCTATATGATTGTTATGATTGGTATCATGAGCTAACATTAAATATCTATATGTTTATGCTATGCATGAGTTAAGGGGGAGTTTCTATGAAGCTTATCTTTAATCCATGCATATATATTCTCATAAGTTTTGTCATCTTCAAAAAGGGAGATTGTTGGCCCGAAGGCCTTTCACCCTAATTTTGATGATGACTAACTTATGAAGTTATGTTACTAATGATCTTATGTTTACTAAGTTTCAAATATAAGTCAAGATCATTATTGGTATTTTAGTTTCACAAAAGATTTGAAGTCAAGTTTTGAAGCTGATCACACACCTGTGTTGCATGTTTTCATATCATATGTGCCACATTCTGTAATTTTTATTTAAATAAAACTCTGCTATTAATGTATTTTCATGTTTAATGGCGTGTAGGGTAATTAAGGAAGAAAAAAGAGAGATAGACAGATTTATCCAATTAAATCTAAAGTTCAAAAGAAAGGGGATCAATTCAAATTTGGAGGTTCTAAACGCTATCTTATATGTAGACCGTGTATATCAGAGGAGATAATATCATTCAAATTCAAAGAAAAACAGATTAGAAGAAGACCCTATCAGTTTCACTAAGGATAAAGAGAGAGATCATTAAATATAAAGCTGAAATTCAAAATCTAAAAGGATAAATGGATAGAGAGAAGATCAATGATGAGATGAAGCAATTTAGATTCGGATATATTTTAGTATTTGAATCATAACTTTCGCTAACAAACTCAAATCTGATGATTCAAGATAATCCAGAAAGAAGACTTAAAGGGCTACAACTCTTACGATGATCACTATATCTAATTATATCATTTGATAAGTTATATTCATCAATCAACAAGCCAATAAGCTGCAAATTAGAATTAATATTCACATCAAATCAAGTTTGGAGATAAGGGAAGGATTCAATTCAGAAATAGCCAGCTCCCCTATCTTTCGACTCATTTCCTATCCATTTCTATCCCTATAATACCCTACACATCAGAGGCAGAAGAGGATCAAGCAGAGAGTAGAATAGATTTTTGTATAGGTTTAACCTTGGTTCTTCTTTTTCTTTATGTAATTTTTATTTTATTTATGTAACTAAGAGGAGAGAAGAGTTTATGGAGGAATAAGAGTAAGCTTGTACTAAGGGTGACACCAGTGTAAGTACGTCTTTTCTTTCATTATTATTTGAATCAAATCAAGGTTTCTTTTTCTTTTTTACTCTTGTTTTTGTTTGCTTTCCTCTGATGTGTTTGCATCCAAGTAAATCTGATAGCCTCGAAACTGCTTCGCCGTTGCAAGTGCCCTTGATGGCCTATGGTGATGAACAACCATTCTTTTACTAGTTTAGCTTTCTCTTTTATTCGTAGTGTAGATCGGGAACGGGGAAGATCCTACACGCCATGCTTGATCGCCTTCAGAGACTAGGTAAGTCGTAGCGACGAATCCAAGGTATATGAGCACGAAAGAGGTAAGTAAGAATTTTTAATTTTCTTTTAATTCTTAGTTTAGGATTCTACCCTAAATCAATATTCTCTTCTTTATTTAGTTTTTCCTTTTCTTTTGTATAAACAACAACAACACCCTCATCTTTTCTTTTACTATCTTCTTCACATCTTCTAACTTAACCTTTTGTTTTCTTTTTCTAAAACTGAGAAGAAATTTCTAACATATTTTTGTAAACCCAAAAAGAAACGAACTTACTTAAAAGCTTTCATCGCTAGTCTCTCCTTGTGGATCACGACCTTCATCCACTTGCTATCACGGTAGTATTGGAGAACTTGCACTTCTATTTTGTATTTCTGAAATTTTTTTCTGTGTACAGGTTAAAATTCAATCAAATTTTGGTGCCGTTGCCGGGGAGAGACGGTAAATAACTTTTTTTTGTTTACCTTATGATTAACTTTCTTCTCTGTTCTTGGTGTACAG
>JAVJIF010023819.1:0-12878 GCA_038442645.1 Agave tequilana
CAGTCCACGCGTGATCAAACTCTACCGAAACAACCGACGTAACAACATCGAGAACGCATTCAATCCCGATGCTCAGTACTGAAAAACATTAAGATCGATGTTCCCAACTTTAAAGGACGTCACAACCACAACTTTTCATAGACTGGACACGCCAATTAGATAGGTCTTCACATGGTGCGAACTTACTGAGTCTAGAAAAGTTAAGTACGCTGCAATGAAACTGTCTGGTCAAGCTGGTCGGTATTGGACCAAGCTAAAAAATAGACGTGCAGTCCGAGGTCGACCACCGATTGACACATGGAGAGATGAAAGAAGAGTGAAATAAGTATGTGCCACCATCGTTTTTGTGCTCGTCTCATGGACAATTGACACCAGCATACACAGGGTAACAAATCTGCAAAGGAGTAGTCAAGAAATTCAATGAATTTCTCATCAAATGCAGTACCCTCAATAAGGAAGGTGAAGCTCAAATTCTTCTAGATTCAGAGCCGGTCTTAGAGATGACCTACGAACTGAATTATTAGTTAGAGGAGTCACCGAGTTAGAGAGTGTATGCCTTAGTCCAGATTTAGATTCCGCTAGTACCCTCAATAAGGAAGGTGAAGCTCAAATTCTTTCTAGATTCAGAGCCGGTCTTAGAGATGACCTACGAACTGAATTATTAGTTAGAGGAGTCACCGAGTTAGAGAGCGTATGCCTTAGTCCAAGATTTAGATTCCGCTAGGACCAATCACCCTTCCAAGAGTCATGATTATAAAGCATCAGTGTCTAGACCTTCCCCACCTTTCCAATCCCATAAGTCTAGTACCCAAACCCCTTTGACATAGGAATGACATGGAGGGTAAGAGCAAGGTTGTAAATATCGGATATCGGGATCGTATCGGATGGGGTTTTTCATATCGGATATCGGGTATCGGGGAGATATCGGGGATACGCGCGCATATCGACGTTCATATCAAACACTATATATAATGAATATTGATAACTAAAATTTGGTTTAGAGTCTAGATATCATCTACCTAATAAAAATGATGTAATATGCCTGCAAAGACAGTAAAAAACAATGTACATTTGCACGCAGTCGTGCAACAAATAAGTTATTTCATATCAGGCGATATATCGGGCAATTTATCGGCCAATATCGGGCGATTTATCGACCGATATTTCAATATCGCGCCGTTTTTTGCTGCAAACGATATGGCGAACGATTTCTCCATATCGTATCGGCAGCAGTAAAAAAGGAGATATCGGACGATATCTCGGCCGACTCGGACGATATTTAAACAGGGGTAAGAGTCTTGAATGGGACAACAGAAATAAGGACCCTGATTCCTCCAGAGTTAGTTCTACAACCAAGTGCTACAAATGCCAAGGTTATGGACATTTAGCCGCCAATTGCCCTAGTCTTGTCAAAATCACCATAATAGATGGAGCACCCACCGAAGCCACTAAATCAGATTTTGATGAGTATACCTATCACTCAGATGTTGAAACTGACGACGAGTCATCGCGCGATGATGTTGGTCTCAACTGCATTGGCCAACGTCGTCTATCCATTTGTCTGTCGTCAAGTGTGTTCCCTCTCCACCAGTAAAAAGGACGATTGGAGAAGAACTACGACATTTCACACGTTCACCAAGATTGGAGACAAGAGTTGTAAGGTGATTGTGGACAGTGGAAGTTGTATCAATGCAATATCGTCCATGTTGTGTGAAAATCTTGGATTAGAGATTATACCCCACCTCCACCCATTCAAAGTGTCTTGGAGTGACTCCACAGCCCTTGAGATCAAACAGCGATGTCTTGTTCCATTAGTTTCGATCATTATAAAGACAAGATTTGGTGTGATATGATCACCATGAATATGGGTCAAGTTATACTAGGTAGACCATGGTTGTTTGATAAAAATGTCATCATTTACAGTTGATCCAATATGTGTCAATTTGATCATGAGGGTAAGCAGATTAAGCTACTACCTTTGAGACCCAAGACTGGACAACCGCAGCAAACGTCTACTTTGGCTTTGCTACCAACTCCACCCTCTCCACTTCTCATTGCTGTTGTTCCTTCTCTATCTCCTACTAATCATACATACCAGTCCGCAAATCACTTCCCCCCTTACTACCGACACCATCTCACTATAAAACATTCGAGTCTGTGTCTGCATTTGCATTACATAAACACGTGTACAAACTACAAAGAGATCAGTGATAAAAATAAATGGAGCAATGTGAAGCCTACTCTACGACTGACAAGTAGAAAAATATTTAAAACTTTTAATGTAGGCGACTATGTGATGGTTTCGGATTTATCCGAAACAGTTTCCTTCGGGAACTGTTAAAATGCTGCATGTCCGCAGTATTGGGCTTTCAAGATCTTGAATAAACTGAATTGTAATATTTATGTTATAGATTTTTTCTAGAGATTATGGCATTAGTTGTATTTTTAATGTTAATGATCTAGTGGATTACAAGGTTTTGATTGTAGGTCCTTGATTGTTAAGCCTTCCTTAGGTCATTCTTTGAGAGACCCATTTACCCCACTCTTAGATACTCAACTCATTACAGCAGAGGCGGTTGATAAAATTTTAGAGGGTGAGAGTATCACCACCAAACGGTTGGAACTCACAGGTATTTAAACCGCTATAAATAAAAACACCGACTGATAATTCACAGCTAGATCAAGGTGATTTACAAATGATTGATCCAGTGCTGCATGGGAGACCTAATCCATCTAAACTCGACGGAGTCGAGTTTCTCCCACCTGGGGAGAATGATGCAGATATCTATTTAAGATGAAAGAGCCGAGAGAAGAATCCAAAAAGTCCCAATCCAAGTTGAAGTCGTAGTAGGATTTGAGATTTTTTTCTCTTTCTTTATTTGAGCCGTAACTTTCGCATCCGGGCTCCCGTTTCAGGTGATCTGTAGTTGGTGAAATGTAACAAATTTATCATATCACTGATTTCTGATTCACTCGCATACCCTTTCACATCACTCACACTAACAGAAATATGCGCAACATTTAATCCATGAGTTGGTTCAAAAGTATGAATAAAATGTAATCACTTAGATCTGTGATATTTCCAATTCATAATATAATATTAGTATCGAGCCATTAGGTTCTAAGAGTTTCTAAGTTCAAACCTAATACTGATTAAATATCAAACTTGCTTGATATACATTGTTACCTTATAGCCTTATCAGTTTAAGCTTTAGGTGAAGTAGTTTTTGACACCATTAATGAAACATAAGTTTTCCTTTCCTTTCCTTTCCTTTAGGTTTTGTGTGCGCGCGCGGACGTATGTGTGTGTGTTTTTCTTATGGCTGTTGGGGATGGGGTGGGGTGGGTGAGAGGGATGGGGGATTACTGATTAGATCCTTACGTATCCCTGTTCCTACCTTTGATCTGGTAGGCCTTCCTATCTTTTATCTTTTCTTTATTTTTTTAAAAACAATTCCCCTTATATAAAAGTGGAGTCGTATAGGCAGCTTTCCTTTAAAGGTTGATTCCGCATTTCTATGCTATAGCTTCACAAGAAAAGTGTGAGAATTCTTATGATTATCGGCTTTTGTTTTCTGTTCCATTTTTCCTTCTCCTTGAGGAACGATCAACATTTTGCCTTCATTGGTAGTATTCAGGTTACTCTTGTGCAATACAGGATGAAACTGAAACAGAACTGTACAACACCCTTTGGTCTAGAAATGACATCTCAGATCAGTATTCAAACAAATACATTTTTTGGCCTACCTTTCTACATTGGAACTTTTCCCTAACTACCATCGAATATTGAATAGTTGCAGCTCGTTTATAATGAGACATGAAAAGTGAGTTTATGAGCTTTCATCAATCCAGCAATATGGAAGGATATTCGGAATGAATTATAATAGTTTACATGTCAACTTCAAGTTAGTTTTCTGAGCCTACATGGATCCAGAATATACAGAAGCAGGCAGATATAGTTGATTATCATTTTTTGGTATAACTAGGGAGTCATTCCTCTCGGGGTTTGAGACTTCTGGTCTTGGCAGAGTCTAGATGAAGTTTGACACCTCTTCTATATTTATTTTCTTTTTTCATCGAGAAAGTACTTGTTTTCTTCTTTTTAGACGAAGTTTGACACCTTTTCTATATTTGTTTTCTTTTTTCACCAAGAAAGTACTAGTTTTCTTCTCTTTTGAAGATAATTTCTGCTTCTATTTCGGTAACCACTGGTTTATGATGTGATCACAATCAACAGTCAAGTGAATCTGTCCTTTTCTGGCAGAAAACAAGATGGTATCATTTATGGCCATACTTTTGATTTGGGCATGTATTTCTAGTATACATGTTTTTGAATTTTAATAGATATTAATACAGGCTACCTATTGAATGACACAATTTGCATTTGTTGCTTCCATTAGATTCTCTTGTTATTATGTTCAAGATTTTGTTTACCTGGATTTTGTTAATCTATTGCCAAACATAAGTTAATTTCCTATTAGAGAATCTCATGTTTCTGTGTCACTTGTTAGGTTGTCGTCATTTTTCTGTTCATGAAGATATGAAGGTTTTAAATTTTGTAAGAAAAGTAACTAATTACCGAAGATATGGACAAATTTGGTAAAAAAATAACTGATTGGTGAAGACATGGACAATAGGTTGTGGGAGGAGATCCTCTTCTAAAGCTTTTGGCTGTTGACTTTTTGAAGGCTGAAAAGAAATTTGACAATGTTGCTTTGCATCCCATTGTCTTGTTCAGGTAAACTTTTGCCACCAGTTGTTTATGTCTAAACGTAATTCTTAGTGTGATGTCTATATGCAGAATATGTTTTCTGCTTCCGCTGCAAAAATACTTTTTATATTTTTCAGAAAAAATACATTTATATCTCTAACCTGAATGATGTATGAAGTGCATTGGAAACGTGTATTATTTGGCTCTTTGGCTTTCATCTGCACATTAGAGTTGCGCATAATTCCCTATGACAAATTATCATCTTTCCCTGTTCTTCTAGACTAGGTCCAGGAAAATTTTGATGGGTTTCTTCTTTGTTGCACTAGCTTGTACCGCACGGCTAATAAGATAAATAGGTGCCCTACCTGCCAACTACCCTCCAGATCTATGGCAAGCCTCTTTCTTGTCTGTAGTTTTCTTGCCAAGGAATTGTTACCTATTCGGAGAGTTATTCCCAGATTAAACCTTATAGATCTTTTCATATACATTCACCTTAACCCATTTGACCAGTAAAGGCTGAGATGATGACGTTGATGTACCAAAGCTGTTCCTAGAGAAATGAGGTACAATTTGATAGTTATTGGTCTCCATATTCTCATTTTGTGGGTATGTAATCAGACTTATATACATGCATATACACATTGCTTATATTCATCAAATACACACATGTAACTAATACACAACAAGTGTGCGCGCGTGCATGTCCGTGTGTTTGCATCGTCATTCTACATTATGTTATTTCTTGATCATCATAGTTGTCGACTATGGATTTCAGAACTCAACTTGAGAAAGCTCTATAAAAGACTGACCAACATTTCACGATGCCAAATGTCTAACCAAGTTAACTATGAGCAAAAAAAGGCATGCTACCTTGATGACTAGGAAAACTTAGTTTTTTCTTTTTTATGCAGTTTAAGCACGAAAAGATCTTTGAGTTTATCTATCAATGTAAACATGTAGGGACCATGAGGGTTTGGTTAGGCTTTGTTGACTTTGTTATAAAACTAAGCAGGTTGAGGGTTCATTGGTTCCTCAAAGGAGGAACCCACTTCTTTAACTCTTATTAAAAGGGAAGCATCGAGAATTGTCGAGAGTTGGCATAAAAAAAAGAGGAGATTCAATTCCCTCTGAATCTCTTCCTGGTATTAAAAAACCACAGCAGTGAACCACATAGAAGCCTCAGACGACACAACTAAGATTAGGTGGGAGATTCTTAGTAGCTGGGCAACCAAGAGAGCAGATCTCCAAATTCCCCTAGAACATGAAGAGCATAGATGGAGTGTCAGGTGGTATTATTTTCTAAAGGAAGTTGCATTCATCCTGATGCACAAAATAAGCCAATTGAAATTTATATCATGTTTATGTGTGTATGTGTGCATTGCATGTATGTGTCTGTATGCTTTTTTCCAGTCACCCCGAATGACCAGATCTCTGGTTCTTTTAGTATAAGTGAGACAAATTTCTTCTCAGACCTAACAAGCACACAGAACGAAGACTAAGATGGTCTCACAATCTGCTCTCGTGTAATTGGTATAGTGACCATATCTCTTGTTCTTTCAGTTAAAGTTAAGTTTTTTTCAGCATCAAACCTTACACAATAAATGCACATGGAGTGAAGTTCAAACATCTTAATCTTCTATTATTTCAAACTTTATTATGTCAATCTTGTTATAGCTGGGAGGATGGGGAGAAATGTCACTTTTGTAGTAAAACTGTCTTTATCATGTCCTTTACTGTTCTGTTGAGTCCAATGCCAATGACTAATGCTTGTAAATAAAGTTTATACATTTAGAAGTACATTGAAGTATCTTGTTTCTTATTTAGTGTCATCTTCCAGTATATGAAATGTATCACATGGAGTGAAGTTCAAACTTCAAACATCTTAATCTTCTATTGTTTCAAACTTTATTAGGTCAATCTTGTCATTGCTGGGAGGATGGAGAGAAAAGAGTGACTCTTGTGCAGCTTAAACTGTCTCTATCCTGTCCTTTACTGTTGTGTTGAATCCAACATCAATTACTAACGCTTGTTAAAGAAAGTTAATACATTTAGAAATACATTGAACTATCTTGTTTCTTAGTTTCATTTCAGCTTCCAATATATTTTACCTGAATTTCATATTGCAATAACTCTTGTTTAACTTTTTCTTCTTTTCACCAGTCAGAAGCTGGAAAAAAGCTCCCATTTATCCTTGTCCTAAATTTAGAGGTGCGTACTACATTTCTTATTGGTCATATTTGCTGAAAATAACGTTATATTTTGTATCACTGAAGAAGACTGTTAGTTGCAAAAAAAACTTTGCATTCTATATGTGCATTTAATAGAATGATAAAATTTCATATATGTGAGTGATACAAGATGAAATTATATGAACCAGCTGCAAACATGTCTGTATATGATTATGAATCAGTTAATACTGCAATTTTGGTACCAAAGCAAAGTAAGACTGTCAAATTGGATTTGTATTTGATGACATAACACTATGTTTTGTGGGTATGGATACAGTTGGCATCAAATATTGATGTAACTCGCGGATTCTACTACTGCCAAATATCGGATTCTGGGACAGTGCACTGGTTTTCACTTCAGATGTTTAACAGCCGACGATTATCACATATTTTATTAATATAGGACGCCTGTCTTTGATTATTTTGAACCTTTGAACCATCTGCAATTTATGACACTGCACATTTTTCTTGGTCATGGCTACCTTGGACCACAGTGGGAATTTTAAGGCAACAAATGAACACTTGCAGTGGGGTAGACAATACATGCTATACGAGTATTGATTCTTTGGCATTAGCCACAAAGGCTGGGATTTTTTTCCTTCAAATTTTCAGCATTCTTCATCTAGAAGAATCTGGAAGAATAATAGAAAGATCATTGTGGGAAGATGTCTGACCAAATACCAATATAATTTAAAATGAAATAAATGAACAGGACCAGGGAGGGATTTTATCTCCTGGCAGACAATCCTTCTATTTTTCTTATTCAAAATCCATTTGTAATGTCCGCTTGACTTATAAATGAAAGGTCGAGCATTTCTTCCTCTTCCTTTTTTTCATTTCTTTTCCATAATCTTCTGTTAGTCAAACACAGTTTGCTCTATAGGGTCTGGGACAGCATGGATTCTGGCACATGAGGTTTTGTAAGTATAAAATTAATAATTAGAATGGTGTAGTGGCAACCGTTAGACCGTTAATTCTGCATGAATATTCAGTTTGCAACACTAGAGCGGAGTCAACTATTCTCAACTCCCCTCAGAAACAGCAAACTTGTTTGCTAAAAATTTGAACTGTCAAGCTAATGGCTAAGACATACATGAAAAAGCTATGTTATAAGTGCATCTGTTCATATACCTTGTTTGTTTCTTTTATATAATGATAATCATCTTTGCTTAACACCTTTAGATTTTCTCTATTGATCTTCTTGGGAAACTTTTAGACAAATAACAGTTTTTAAATCGAATTACAGATTCCCGGGAACCAAATTACAGTTTGGTCCTTTATTTTGGAGCTGAGAGGCCTATAGCCAAAGACTCTTTGTTGGGTAGATTTGTAGATGGAACTGACATGTATCGAGATTCAAGATTCAAGCTTATACCACGTATTGTAGAGGTATGCCTGATTAATTGTTGGTGTTTTGATCCCATACTTTCAGTAGGTTGCTGGAGCCTTTTACTGATGTTTTTGTTTAATCATTTAGGGATATTGGATGGTCAAACGTGCCGTTGGCTCCAAGGCTTGCCTCTTGGGGAAAGCAGTTACATGCAGATACCTCCGTCAAGACAACTTCCTAGAGGTATTGATACTTGGATCCACGGACCTGCCCGTTGTGTCCATGTGAATTTGTATTTGCCTCTGTGTGTGTGTGCGCGCGCACGTGTTAGTCTGCCTCTGTGTGCATGTACCATTGATCTCTCTGTGTGCGCTTTTGGAAGGGTTTTTTTTTTTTTTTTTTTTTTTTTTTTTTTTTTTTTTTTGGGGGGGGGGGGGGGGGGGGGGTGACCTCCATTCAAATTTAATGGTTTGATGACCACTTGAAGATAGACTTGGTTCAAATTTATCTACATTTAGCGTCTAAAAATAAAAAATCAAATGTTTTTAAGGTTTTTTTGGTCTTATGCATCAATTGGGGCACAAAAGTGACGTCTCAAAATAACAACTTTTTTACTTTAAGAGTCTGGAATGTTTGAGATCTGACAGAAATTGGCATATAAGGTTTTTTTACATGTTTACGTTTGGATCTAGAACTTCTACGACCCAAACCATAAATCTGGGCAACATGTTATTTTCCTTTTGTCCATTTGTACTTAATGCATAGACAAGAGAATTCAAATATATCTATTTTCTGTTTAGAGATATATGATGGAGGATCAACTCTGACAAAGTGGATCTCCCACCTGAATTGCCTATCATTGAATTTTGATGGGAAGGATTATTCTCCAAATTTTTTTTTTGGAAGTAGCCATTTCTCTGTGTAGATGGGTTATTGACAAATGGAATAAGCAGAAGAGGTGTTAGTCAACTTCTAGATTCAGTATAAAGTGATAGTCAGGTCCATATACATACTATATAGGGGTGTAAGGATTCTTCAGAGTCACTGCAAGCAGGCAGCTGCACACGGTGAACACTGCAGGGGCCATTTATCTCAGATTCAACAGCCCAGATCTATTCACTGCAGGTAGGACACCTGCAGTGGACTTATAGGAATTAATCTTAGCCATTTGATCACAAATCCAAAACGTCACGATCAGCTGTAGGCCCTTTCCTTTTGTTTGTGTGTGTGTGTGTGTGTTGTGTGTGTGTGTGTGTGTGTGTGTTGTGTGTTGGTGTGTGTGTATAGAGAGAGAGAGGGCTTTTCAGATATATAAACCCCAAATCTGTCATATTTAGAAATTTAACCTCCAAATCATGTGAATTACTAATTTACCCCTCAAATCTTTTAAGCCATCAAAAATTTACCCCACAACTGATTATTTAAGAATTGAAAGAATATCCTTTTTCTGCAGTTAAATACTAAATATGACTAATTTATTCTTTATACTCTAATTCACATCCTAATCATAACACGCTTGTTCTTCTTCCCCATTCTTCTTTGCTCAAATGAAACTTTGGGAAACAAAAAAATCAATATCACCAATAAAGAAACAAAGATTTTACTGGATAGAAAGAAAGAAAGGTCGAAAAAAAAGGTCAGATTGGGTGGGGGGGGAGAGAAGAGAGAGCACGGAGAATGGGGCAAGATGGGGGAGGAGAGACAACACAGAGAGAGGGCGGAGAGAGAGAGAGAGAGGAGAGAGAGTAGGTGGACAAGATTAGGGGAAGAGAGGCAGGATTTTGTGGGTGGGTGGGGGGGGGGGGGACGGGATGGGGATGATTGGAGAGAGACGGCAAGATTGTGGGAGAGATAGAGAGGCGGGATTTGGAGAGTGGAGAGAAGGCGCGATTGGGGGAGGAGGGCAAGGCGGGATTGGCAGACCACCAGCCTCTTGCCTCTCTCCCCTCTCAATCTATTTTATTTTTTTATTTTTTTAAATGAATTATAAGAAAATAAGGGTATAATAGGTATATCATTCATCTTCCATCCATAGATTAACAATGAGGGTAACTTTTTGATATCTTAAAGATTTGCAGGGTGTGTTGACAATATCAATACTTTGGGGGTAAACTTCTAAATATTAAAGATTTGAGAGGTGCATGTCTAAAAACCCATATATGAAAGGTTATATATGTGGTTTAATTTAGAAATTTACCCTCCAAATCATTGATATTAAAAATTTACTCTCCAAATCTTATAGATTTTAAAGTTTGCCCTCTTTTTTAGAATAAAAAGAGAATAATCTTGTTTGATTCTTTTAACTTGACTAATTTTTTTTAAAAAACTAAAATTTTCTTATTTAAATGATTAAATCACTATATCCCAATTTAAGCCTATAGACTTATCTCCACTTCTCTCTCTCAAATCAAGAAAATGTCTATGTTATTCTTTTATCACCAAAAACTCGCATCAAATTATTTTTCACATATGCTCCTTAAAAAATTTTGAAGAAAAAATTCAATTTTTTAAATGAGATTTGAGAGAAAATTTGAAGGTATATTAGGTTTAAAGAGATTGGGAGAGTGGAGAGAAGAAGGAGAAGAAGAATGAAGGGAGGGAGGGATAGGAATTTTGGGTTTGATAGAATTTGGTGAGTCATATAGGAAAAGAAGAAAAAGGAGGACACAACAGGTAAAACTTTCTTATTTCATTGAAAATCTAGCTGGAGGAGTAAATTCTTAACATCCAGAAGATTTTGGGGATAAATTTCTAATATCAAAGATTTGGGAGGTAAATTTCTAAATATCAAAGATTTGGGAGTAGATATCTAACCCTGCATACGCACACGCACGCGCGCGCACACACAAAATAGTATTTTTATGAATAGAGAGAGTTAACTAAGCAATTAACAATAGTATTTTAAGATGTGAATATTATCACCCTAAAGTTAAAAATAGAAAAATCTAATTGAAGATTCATACAGTTTGATGTGATCTAATAATCATCAACTACCTAAAAACTAAATTAAAAAAAAAAATTTCGGATTGTTTTATATATGTACTAAGTGTTGATAAAACAACGTTCCAAATTGTCATAAAATTGATTAGTTTTTCAACACCATATGCATTGATAAAACACTTCAAAATTTCCTGAACTTTGATTTCATGGTAGTTAATGAGTAATGACATTACATCCAAAGGCATGAATTATCCAGTAGAATTGCTCATTAATTTGGGTGATGTTATTCGTGTGTTAATTACTATTGATAGTAGCCATAGCTCAACTCTCCCTGTGTGTGTACAGTTAGGACTAGGCTCCTTCCGGTTGGATTTGGAACCAAATCTTGCTTATTAAAATTAAATGATAGAACATCCAATTTGAAGATACCCCATTGAAGTTGATATATACATTCGGTGTTTACAGAAACTAAAATTTAGACTATTTTAAGTTTTCTTGCCCATCCTTCAAGTGACCTCAAAATGAACAATCGAAATCTAATTGTTTAGTTTTTTGGTCTTGAGCGTTTCAAACCAAATAAAAACTAGTGTTCAAGGGTTTTAAAGTATAGATCATGGCCCATGATGATTACAAAATGAACTTTTTTTAATAATAGAACAAATAACATTCTCTAATCAATGGCGAAAAAATGGCCAAATCAAATGATTTACTATATGCAAGCATTGTGGGACATGCTAATCATAATAATAGTGCAGATCATCCATAGTGATGATCGATTGTAAGATTTCAGGCGATCTCCCTAGATCCAAACAACATTTTGTTCATAGCCATTCTAGACCATTCTAGATCAAGACTAGTGTTCTACATAAAGCAATCATTTTTTTGCATAGATCTTTAACATATTTCATTTGACAATAACTATCAATCTAGGTCAACAATCCTATAATCATGATCTAAGAAACATAAACAGATTGCAATGGAAAACTTACACTATCTTGGATCGGTCATGCTCAGAAGACATTTGTCACGCCCCGCTTCCCAAAATATGTAGAAACGGAGTTGTGACGAGAGTCGGTTACGTATATACGCAGGAGAATACCCCACGTATACACGCTAAGCCTAAAATAACCTGAATAAGTTATATAATCATTATGAAGAATCAACACCAGTGCAATATAACATATAAATTTCTAACACAATGATAGCAAAGGAATGAAAGATAGAATAAAAGTCCAGTGTAGAAAATCAAAAGAAACGACATGAATAAAAAGAGTAACAATATACCAAGAAGGGACAACCAAGTAAGGGAACTCCAGCTCCTCGTAAGGTAGGTGATTCTCTCCAAATACTTGATCAGCAATATAGAATATACATGGACCTGGATGTGCAAATCCCGTGAGTCAGAACTCTTAGTAAATGTGTAAAAATAAAGGGAAGGTGCACGTGCATATAACTGTATAAGAAGACTATGAAAGAAATATGTAGGGTAAAGTTGAAATAACTTGCCAAACATAAATGAACAATAAATAAGCCAGTCAGTGCTATAGTAAGTCAGGTGTACATTAGGTTAAGTGTAATCAGATGTCTATCATATTATGCATGTATCAGATGTTTACAATCAGTTACAATACATTATGAACAGTTTCTTATTAATATTATGTCAACGAAC
>JAVJIF010023820.1:0-54725 GCA_038442645.1 Agave tequilana
TTCAATTTGAATCCAAAACCTATTTTGATTGCAGCAAAAACACCTGAGAGAGTGGAAAAATTCGCACAAAAATCTTTTAAAAAAACTCTTGCAAATGGGGTATTTATAGGCAATTTAGAAACTAGCCGTTAAAGAATTTATGCCAGAAATAGCCTTCCAGTCGACCGGCCCGGTCGACCGTCCACGTTCGAATTTTCGAACGTTACAGCTTCCGGTCGGACCGGTCCGGTCGACCGGAAAGTCCTGAGAGCAAACAGCTCTCCGTCGGTCGACCGCTTCGGTCGACCGGCCCATTGGGCTGCAGACGTGACAGGTCTGTGCACTTCGGTCGACCGAACCGGTCGACCGCCCTTGGTGCGGTCGACCGGCTTCGGTCGACCGACCAGGCCTGTCAGCCTATAAATGGGTCAGAAAAACAGTGGTAAAAAATATTCCAATACATCCCCAAAATCTCTAAAATTCCAAAAAATAGTTTTAATCATTTTATATTGAAATACAAACTTGTGTTAAAAATCCTAACACAAATTTCAAACATATTTGACTATTTTTGTGTCATAGAAATTTTGCCAAAAACCAAAAACCGTATTTTCTAAAACCTTGTTTTTGAATAGAAAATACACATTGTCTAAAACTCATCCAAATACAAAAATATGATATTTAAAAACTTTGATGCAAGTTGTATATGAATAGAAATTCAATATACAAGAAACATATAGATATCATGATTTTTGTCATTAAGTCCAAATAATGTTTTGATAAAAATACCAAAACATAAAACACATGAAATAGAATATCAAACTAAGTTTGTTTAAGCATAGAAGCATGCATGTATATAGAACAAATCATATATACACTAAACCATGTAAACTTATTTTGATATAAAATCTATTCATGAAAACCAAGATCGGTTTAAACCAAAAAACCGAAAATAATATTCAAAACGTGAAACATGTGTGATGTGAACTTGAGCTTATCATACTATACTAATCTTTACAATTAAGATCTAAACCCAAACTAAAAACTATGGATACCTAAGTCTTCTTGTAGAGCGCAATCTCAGTTGACTCGATCCAAAAACTCCTTTGATTCACCGAGCAATTGCAATATATCATCTTTGATGCGCGGGCTCTTGAAACAACATGTGCAAGCTTCCAAATCATCTTGTTGAAGCTAAACACCACTAATATCTTGATTAATGATCTGAGACTAAACACAAGATTATTAGTACACATAACTACATGAGTTAGTCATCATCAAAACTAGAGTGGAAAGCCTTTGGGCCAACATTTAGTTACTCATGGAAAGCGAAGAAAACAACGACATAATATAAAGCATACCGTACTGCAAGTGAAAGAGAAATCGGCCCGACTTTTGTATTGCTGTCACTTCAACCTTCAAGTACAAGCTCTCAGTCCTCTCTCTCACAAGTTTTTGAAACTGGACTACAATTTAAAAAGCAAGATTACGACTTTCTTTCTAGCTAACAATGAACCTAGATCCTAAGAAAATAAGTGCAAAATTTAATCCTAGTCTTCGCTGCCTTTTTCTCTGCTGAAAGAGGTATTTATAGCCAAAAACCAAAGAATCAGGATCCCGGGAACGTTGGGGGAGCAAACGCTCCCCCAACAGATTCTGTTTGGCCGCAGAAACGCGGCTTGGCTGCGTTTCCGCGGCCCTGGTGTGGCCAGGTGGCCACACAAGAGGGGGGAGCTTCCTGGTATAAAGGGCTTCTCGCATATCCTGCTGGTTTTCTTGTTGCTGCTTCGACCGCTGACTGAATCAGCTTTTGATTTCTGGCTTTGATTCCTCGATCAAGGAGGATTTTTCTCAACCCCTGATATGCCAAGATATAGCCCAGACTTCTTCACTTCGAATTTATTCTGAATTAATTCAGAATAAAGTGGGCTTTTGGGCTTGTTCCTCATTTATTTCCTTGAGCATTGGGCCTACATTTAGCAAAGAAAAAAGACACTTATTAATATCATTTATTAGCAAACAAGTGTGGTAACGTGACAACATAAATGCAATGTATGTGACAAATCACACCCCCACACTTATCTTTTGCTCGCCCTCGAGCAAAACATTAGACTAACTAGAATCAATTATTAGACCACTTCCGCAGGTCACTCGATTACACTGAGCATGTGCAACAAGCCGTTAAACCTCTAGGTTACCCCTAGAGGACGAGTTTTGTCTCGTGAGGGTTTTCAGCGGATTACACCCACAAAATCCAAAAAGGAAGAGAAAAGGTTAGTATTTTCGAAAAGCTTTTTTTTTTTAAATTTTTATTTTGAAGGAGAAAATATTTGAAGTATATTTGTGAGATCTTAAGTAATCTATAAGTTATAGGAATATCAAATTTTTCATTCCTAAACTTAGTCTCCATTCAAAAACATGTCATCAATTAAAGTAAGGAGTCAAATTGTACTTCTCATCTAGTCTATTAATTTACCCTGATTCGTATGCACCATCGTGACTGTGAAGTTTACTAAGGGTTCTTCAACCTTAACTCCTATGCCTCATATTTATTTTTTAATTTTTTTTATTTTTTTTTGTGAACTTTTATTCCTCAATTTCATTAGGCTTTCTAATCTGCCCATGTAACGAGCTTTCAGTCGGTGACACCCAAACCAGACGGTTTTAGGGCACCAGGTGAGAAAACACCCCAAGGACCTAAACACCCGAGCAGATAAGGCCACGAAACCAAGGTTTTTATTTATACTATGTAACCCTTTTAGGCGTGAATACTTATGCTTCATGAGGCATAAATACCCAGCTTAATCAGAGGATACACATTATTTATACGAGGTACTCCTTTTAGGCGTGAATACTTATGCTTCATGAGGCATAAATACCCAGCTTAATCAGAGAATACCCCTTTTTTTTTCAAACTTGTCTAATTATCTTTTGCATAAATACTAAGGCTTGCTTAGGCCAAAGCACCTAGCTACTCAATAATTAGATTTTTTTTTATAAGGCATAAGAGTCTCTGTTTTCAAACCCTAAGTGTGTAAGTGTATTTTGTGTGCATATGTCATTAAGGTAAATATCAAGACTAAATTACTTTCCCAAATTTCTTCCTGACCCTAAAAATCAAACAAGTTATTTTATTTCGACAAGTGTAAGAAATCCTAATTATGATTCTCCTATTCCTTAAAATTGACTTAAATTCTTACAAAAAATATATCAAAATATTGTCTACCCTTTTCAAAATTTTTTTTTTTTTATTATTATCAGCCATGTTAGAACGCTCCCCCACACTTATCTCATGCATTGTCCCAATGAACGAAAGAAATGTATAAGTGCATGAAATAAAATGGAAAGGAGGAAAATTACCGATACACTGGGTCAAAAAGACCCATTACCGTTTCATCTACCGGCACCGATTCCAAGAAAGGTTTAAGGCGTTGACCATTTACCTTAAAGTCATTTCCATTCTTGGGGTCACTGATCTCAACTGCACCGTGTGGAAACACGGTCTTTACAACGAATGGCCAGTCCATCGTGATTTCAATTTTCCAGGGAAAAGATGAAGCCTAGAATTGTAGAGTAAGACATTTTGACCAGGGACAAAGATTTTTCTTATGATGTGCTTGTCATGAAAAATCTTCACTCTATCTTTAGTGATCCTAGCATTTTCATAGGCCTCATTTCTCAATTCCTCCAATTCGGAAATTTGTAATTTCCGAAGGTCACCGGCCTTAGTCAAATCGAAATTCAACTGCTTGATTGCCCATAAGGCTCGGTGCTCTAACTCAACGGGCAAGTGACAAGGTTTGCCATAGACTAACCTATAGGGAGACATTTCCTAAAATCGTCTTGAAAGCGGTCCTGTAGGCCCATAGAGCATCTACAAGTTTTAAGGACCAATCTTTCCGGTTTTGGTTCACAGTTTTCTCCAATATAGGTTTGACTTGTCTATTTGAAACCTCAACTTGCCCACTAGTTTGAGGATGATATGGTGTGGACAACTTGTGAGTTATGGCATACTTTCGCATAAGGGCTTCAAAAGATCTAATTGCAAAAGTGGGTGCCATTATCACTGATGATAGCACGAGGGTTCCGAAGCGGGAAAAAATGTTCTCTCTCAAAAACTTTATGACAACTTTGTTATCATTAGTTTTACAAGGAATGGCTTCTACCCACTTGGACACGTAGTCCATAGCAACCAATATGTATTGGTTCCCAAATGAGTTAGGAAATGGACCCATAAAGTCGATGCCCCAAACATCAAAGAGTTCTATTTCTAGAATTGGGTTGAGGGGCATCATATTTCGATGTGAGATCCTACCTACCATTTGGCATCTAGGGCACGTCTTGCAATAATCATAGGCATCCTTGAACAGAGTGGGCCAATAAAACCCGCTTTGTAGCACCTTTTCAGCAGTCTTGCGGGGACCAAGTGTCCACCGCATGCAAGTTCGTGACAAAGGACAGAACACTCCTAACCTCCTCATCGGGAATGCATCTCCTAATAATTTGGTCGGAACAGTACTTGAAAAGATACGGTTCCTCCCAAAAGAAATACCGGACTTGGGATAAGAACCGGTAAACATCATTTTTGGACCAATGAGACGGAGTTTGGTTTGTGACTAAGTAATTCACTATATTAGCAAACCAAGGTTCCCTAGAGATAGCTAAGAGATGTTCATCAGGAAAATCCTCATTGATGGGTAATTCGTTGCATGGAGAATTGGGAATCCGTGAGAGATGGTCAGCAACGACATTTTCTACACCTTTCTTGTCTCGAATTTCGAGATTGAATTCTTGAAGAAGGAGGATCCAACGAATGAGTCGGGCCTTGGCATCCTTCTTCATCATGAGATACCTAAGTGCAGAATGATCGGTGAAATGGACCCTAGTAGGTAGGGAAGAAACTTCTCTAAGGCAAACACTACTGCCAAGAATTCCTTCTCGGTCGTAGTGTAGTTCAGTTGAGCGTCATTGAGAGTCCTACTAGAGTATAGATCACATGCTGCTTGTTATCAATACGTTGTCCTAGGACAGCGCCTATGGCAAAATCAGAAGCATCGCACATAATCTCAAACGGCTTAGACCAATCCGGTGCAGATATGATTGGTGTAGAAATCAGCTCTCTCTTAAGCTTCTCCCAGGAAGTGATGCAGTCAGCATCGAAAGTGAAGGATACATCCTTAGCTAACAGATTAGTCAAGGGCCTAGCAATTTTGCTAAAATCCTTGATAAATCTTCGGTAGAAACCAGCGTGTCCTATGAAGGATCTAATGTCCTTAACGCATTTGGGCATGGGAAGCTTAGCAATAACCTCGATTTTGGCTCTATCCACTTCTATTCCTTTCTTGGATATTTCATGACCCAAGACAATTCCATGTTTCACCATGAAGTGGCATTTCTCCCAGTTTAGTGTCAAATGTTTTCAGCACAACGTTGGAGAACGAGTTCTAGATGGTGGAGACATTGAGTGAATGAATCTCCGTAGATGGAGAAATCATCCATGAAGATTTCTAAGAAGTGCTCTACCATATCAGAGAAAAGACTCAACATGCAACGTTGAAACGTTGCTGGGGCATTGCATAAGCCGAATGGCATTCGACGATAAGCAAATGTCCCAAATGGACATGTGAACGTAGTCTTCTCTTGGTCCTCAGGAGCGATAGGGATCTGGTTATAGCCCGAGTAACCGTCCAAGAAGCAGTAGTACTCGTGACCCGCCAAACGTTCAAGCATCTGATCAATGAAGGGAAGTGGAAAATGGTCCTTACGAGTTGCAGCATTCAGTTTCCTATAGTCAATGCAAACTCGAATCTTCGTGGGAAGTCGAGTTTGAACCAACTCTTTGTTCTCGTTTTCCACTACGGTGAAACCAGATTTCTTTGGGACCGCGTGGACAGGACTGACCCATTGGCTATCCGAAATGGGATAAATTATCCCATTGTCTAATAGTTTTATGATTTCAGCATGAACACTCTTGCATAATAGGGTTTAACCTACGCTGCGGGTCTCTCTTGGGTGTGGCGTCTTCATTGAGATGGATGCGGTGTTGAACGATGGTTGGACTTAATCCCTTAATATCAGTCATAGTCCACCCGATGGCTTCCTTATGTTTCCTTAGAATATCTTTCAAATCTCTTTCTTCCCCGTCATTTAAATGAGAGGAGATGATGACGGGAAAGGTCTCTTGTTCGCCTAGATAGGCGTACTTGAGATGCGCAGTAAGGGCTTTCAATTCTAAGGAAGAGGCAGGCTCACTAGAAGGACTAGTCAAATCTGTTGGCTCCATTGTAGGTGAAATTGGGTTTGAAGCCCAATTCACGGTAGAATCTACCACCTGATCGAGATTAAAAGTCATCAGACTCTAACTCGAAGTCAATCTCCATTTCTGATTCCAATTCTTCCCCGTGTTCACTTGTCAAGTTCTCAATTTGGTTTACTTCAAAAGTTTGGTCCTCGATGTCACGGGGTTGTTTTCCTAGATGGAAGACATTGACTTCTCTAGTCATGTCTCCAAAGGTTAACCTCATAGACCCATTCCTGCAATTGATGATGGCATTAGCAGTGGCGAGGAATGGTCGACCTAGGATGACCGGAGTTTGAGCCCTACGATTGGAGTTGGACACAGTTTGTGTCTCCAAAACTATGAAATCGACAGGGTATATGAACTCTCCTACCCGAATCAGGACATCGTTAATTTCCCCTTTGGAACTTTAACAGAACGGTCAGCCAGTTGGATGGTGACTCGAGTTGGACTAAGGTCACCCAACCCGAGTTGTTGATAAACAGAGAATGGAAGCAAGTTGATACTTGCTCCCAAGTCAAGAAGTGCACGACTAATCTCGGCTTGTCCTATTGTGCAGGCAATGGCTACCTGGATCTTTGTACTTGACAGGGATAGGACCCGAAAATAGCTCACTAATATTAGTGGCTAGGAAGACTTTCTTAGGAACATTAGTCTTTCTCTTCTTGGTGCACATGTCCTTAAGAAACTTAGCATAGGAAGGAACTTGTTGGATGGCATCAAGAAGTGGCACATTTATTTTCACTTGGTTAAACATCTCGATTATCTTGTCTATGTGCGGGTTTTGCTTGTTGTTTTTCAGCCTATTCGGAAATGGTACTATAGGCTGGTGCACTGGTTGGCTGACTTGTCTTTTTCAGACTCGTCCGAATTGGAAGAAATTGGATTGGATGAGGTGGAAGCTTGATTGTGGTTGTGCTGAATAGGATTGGTGGGTGTTGACACTTGGTTATCAACTTTCTTTCCTGACCTCAATGTATGCACAACATTACATTGATTGAATGAAGGATCCTCAGCCAAATGAGCTTGTTGGGAATTCCTCGGATTGGTGACTGGCTGACTAGGCAGGGTACCCTTTTGTCTCTCATTCTGTGGATTGGCTAGTTGGCTCATTTGAACCTCTAACCTCTGAATGGTTTGCATGAGAGAGTCTTGGTTTTTCATATATCTCTCCATGTTTCTCTCAAAGTCAGTCATTCTTCTTTCCAATTGAGGATTCTGGAAGGAGGATTGTGGAGCTTGGTTAGGAAAATTCTGTTGATAATTCGAAAAGTTTGGTGGATGGTTGGGTGAATTATCATGGAAATTGGAGAAGTTGGGTTGATGATTGGAAGAATTATTACCATGATGGAAGTGGCTAGCATGATTGGATCGTGAATGGTCGTTGTTGTTTTGGCTCCATGAGAAATTAGGGTGATTTCTCCAGCCGGGATTGTACGTTGGGGCGTAGGATTGTTGTTCGGCCTTGAAAAAGCCGCATTCATCGGTTCGTGATAGGATTGCTGAGCCTGAAACACTGGGCATTCCTCGAATACATGGTTCATGGCTTGACAGTAAGTGCAGCCCGGGGGTGGAAATTGGTTCGGGCTGACTTGATTGACTAGACTTGGTTCTTTCGTCTCTAGAGCTTCCAGTCTTCTAGCTAAATTAGCTAACTTAGCCTCATTAGCGATGGACGATTCTATGGAGTGGAGACCTCCTTTTGAAGAGATGGAGTTAGGATTCTTAGGGGTCTCACTCGCAGATTCCCATTGGATGGTTTTCTCAGCTAAATTTTCATACAAATCCCATCCCTCATCTTCATCTTTCTGCAAGAAACCCCCTTGGCACATACTTTCTAAGAGGGTTTTGGTGGAATAGTCTAAACCGTCATAGAGAATTTGGCATTGTCGCCATTTCTCTATTCCATGATGTGGACATTGGACAAGGAGGTCCTTAAAGCGTTCAAAGTACCTCCAGAACGGTTCACTAGGCTCTTGCTTAAATTGCATGATCGTCTTCCTAATGAGAGCGGTTTTATGGATAGGATAGAATTTCTTCAAGAAAACCTTGATGAAACCATCCCAAGATGTGATGGAACCGGCTGCTAAGCTGTAGAGCCACTTTTTTGCTAGGTCCTTAAGTGCAAACGGGATAAATCTCAACCTAATAGCATCGTCTACAAGGTGTGGGATTTTCATCGTAAGACATACTTCCTCAAATTCTCTTATGAAGAAGTAGGCATCTTCGGACTCTAGACCATGAAATTTGGGGAGTGTGTTGATGAATTGAGGCTTGAGCTCGAAATTGTATTCACCAACCGATGGAAGTGAAATGCACGATGGAAGTGAGTCCTAATCGGGTAGAACCTATCCTGCAGTGATGTGGATTGAGCCATTACCGGATCTGGTCTTGGTTCAAACTTAGGTGGTGATGTGTGTCTAGTCAACCTAGATGAATTAGGGTCTCTCGACCACACTTGCATACACAATCACAATCACAATCACAACAAGTTCAAACAGCAGTCAACGATAAAAATCAACCAAGCCTAGTCTAAGGTACCCTTGACCTAGACAACTCCTAACTGGTTGATTGTCCACAAGAGGTAGAATGTAGACCTTGACCACAAGCTAATCTGCCAGGTTGGGGCAAGATTGGTGGGAGGTTTTCCGTCAAAAGACGTTCCTTAATTAAATAACCACCACTCTTCGGGCTTTCGGCCCTCAATCCCTTTCCTTGACACTGATTTTACAGAAGTCAATTTCCAACACTTTTCCTCTTTAAGATAATCTCCTATTGAGTTCGAGATGTCCCTAAGGCCAACGTCTATCAAATTTTAATTAGGCTTAGGTTGTGCATGCTTGGAGATGGTTTGTGGGCTAAGGAAGGGTAATGACTTCCTCACCTTATCTTGATTTGGGTTTTGCCCTTAGAATTGATTCGTGCAAGTGTCCAAGATATAGGAAAGTAGCATTCAAAAGCAAAATCACCCAAGAATGTTTCCTAAACTATATGCTATGCATACATACCTTGTCTCCAGCTCTCTTCAACAGTAAAGTAAAAGAATTGAAAAGACTTGTGCCTAGAATGCAAATGTTTAATCAATTTTTAACTTTCAACGAATATTTTACTGTTGACTTAAAAACAGGGATGTTGGATAGAAACACAAGCACAAATATGACATATAAAAACTAAAGTTTTTGCGAGTAATATGTCCTGCAAAACAAAGTTTTTAGTAGTCCCAAAAAAATTTCAGATTTGCAAAGCAATTTCTTGAAATTCTGTTTCCTACTTTCGAGAGTAGGGGCACAGAATTTTCAAGTCTTCTTGGTAAAGCTTGAATGCTTGATCTTGATCTTCGAGTCCCTGAAACAAACACACAAAAGTTGTTAAAACTACTACACCGTTCCCTCCCCGGCAACGACGCCAAAATTTGATTGCTAAAATAAAGAAAACAACCAAGGAGTTTAAGAATGTACCGTGTAGCTTGTGGCTAACGGGTCGTGTCCACAAGGAGGGATGCGATGGAAGCTTTTCGATGAGTCGTTTTAAAAATAAGGAATTTGTGTTTGTTTTTTTTAGGAAAAAGAGAGGAAAGGAAAGAGATGAAAAAGAGAAATTTCAACATTCAGAAAAGGATTTGGAGGAGGTGATCTTTAAAAAAAACTTTAAGAGTTGTGATGTTGTCTTATAATAAGAAATCAAATCTGGGCTTACTATCTTCCTACTCAATTGTTCATTCTTCTCTTAAAGTCTTAAGTCCCTCAAGTTATCATTTGCAGAACTTAAAGTTGCTTCTTTTTTAGAAAGCTTTAAGTAAAGCACATAAGATGCAGAAGGTTTGAGTCCTTTTTCTTCAAGAAAGAGTTGGAATCGGATATTAAAACATAAAGCGCGAAGAAGCAAGAATGAATTAAAAACGATTCACAAGAAGTTCAAGAAAGAATGGTGAATTCAACTATCCATACCCATCCTCATGTGCCTTCAAGAACATTTTCAAAAAGAAAGGCTTTAAGGGAGGCATGCATATGAGTCATCGGGTCTTTTTCTTTTAAAAACAGAAGAGAAGAAAACAAGAGAGAGTCGATAGCTAGCCCAGAAAAAGTGTTTAGTTACTCATGAAAAGCGAAGAAAACAACGACATAATATAAAGCATACCGTACTGCAAGTGAAAGAGAAATCGGCCCGACTTTTGTATTGCTGTCACTTCAACCTTCAAGTACAAGCTCTCAGTCCTCTCTCTCACAAGTTTTTGAAACTGGACTACAATTTAAAAAGCAAGATTACAACTTTCTTTCTAGCTAACAATGAACCTAGATCCTAAGAAAATAAGTGCAAAATTTAATCCTAGTCTTCGCTGCCTTTTTCTCTGCTGAAAGAGGTATTTATAGCCAAAAACCAAAGAATCAGGATCCCGGGAACGTTGGGGGAGCAAACGCTCCCCCACAGATTCTGTTTGGCCGCGGAAACGCGGCTTGGGCCACGTTTCCGCGGCCTTGGTGTGGCCAGGTGGCCACACCAAGAGGGGGGAGCTTCCTGGTATAAAGGGCTTCTCGCATATCCTGCTGGTTTTCTTGTTGCTGCTTCGACCGCTGACTGAATCAGCTTTTGATTTTCTGGCTTTGATTCCTCGATTCAAGGAGGATTTTTCTCAACCCCTTGATATGCCAAGATATAGCCCAGACTTCTTCACTTCGAATTTATTCTGAATTAATTCAGAATAAAGTGGGCTTTTGGGCTTGTTCCTCATTTATTTCCTTGAGATTTGGGCCTACATTTAGCAAAGAAAAAAGACACTTATTAATATCATTTATTAGCAAACAAGTGTGGTAACGTGACAACATAAATGCAATGTATGTGACAAATCAAAAACACATCAAATTCTTTTTCTCCTATTTGCAAAACAAAACATATATGCATAAACAATCCTTTTTCACAAAACATGCATATAAATTCAAATCTTTCTCCCCCTTTTTGTCAATCATCAACAAAGGGGTAAAAACACAATCAACAAATTTTTTTCTCCCCCTTTTTGTCATAAACAAAGAGATCAATAAGGGGTCAAATCAAACATATCAATAAAAGGTTATATGCGATATACATTCATGAAGAGGAAGACGGTTAAGTAACTTCCCTACATATATACATTATATGAAAGAGGGATGACAAGCCCTAATTCACATAACGTATAATATGTAATGCATAAGAGGAGATGTGAAGCTCCCCCTACACACGTGTATCACATAAAGAAGAGTTGTCAAGCTCCTCAATATACAATACACTCAACATGAATTTATATGTAGAAGAGATGTTAAGCTCTCCTTGCATATAGGCAATACAACTCAAAAATTTTGATTTTTCTTATAAAACAAATTTTGAATTTTTCTTTCTTAAAACAAATTTTGAGATATCAAATAAACATAATTTTTTATTTTGATACCAATTTTAAAACATAATGCATAAGCTTAAAAAAAATTTAAATTAAGCTTAGCATAAACAAAGTTTGTGCTTTTAAACATGTAAATCGATTTTAACTCAAGCACAAAACAAATCATATATGTATGAAAAATGAGTATATCAATTGAAATTGATACATACATATATAAGAAAACAAAAATGAGTATATACAAAAATAGAGTCAAATTGATACCAATTGAAACGATTCAATGATACCAATTGAAACAATAATAGGATCGTGTGTATATCTCATAAACATTGAAGAATAAATAACTAGTTAAATTAATTTTTGAAAAACTAGTTAAAGATCCTTCAAAAACATGAAACCAAATCATATGTTTTTCATGAATCATACAAAATACACAAGAGATGACACTCAAAATCGATTAAGCTCATAAAAGTGTTCATGAATCAAGGTCATGACAAAACAAATGAAGTATGAGTGTTTAATAATCATGTAAATAGCATTTTCATGAAAATGTCATTAAGGCTCAAAATGATCAAAACAAATTATTCATTTTATTTATCAAACAAAACATGAAAATTCATTTTTCATTAAAACAAAACAAACTTCTAGGTATATGTATGATTTATCTAAATCTAACAATATGCATACATATCCCAAACATAAAAAGAGTCTATTAATAGTATTTGCATGAAGGCAAGAGACTCAAAAAGGATATACATGTATATTTATTAGATTTGAATAAAAATGCATATACATGAAGTAAAAACACGAAAATAGGCAAAACAAGTATAAATGAAAGAATCATCAAAACTAGCCTATACATGTGCATATAGTGAGTACAAATGAGCATGAAGTGCAAACATATATGAATCAATTTGTTCTCACTATTTGTACATGTATAAATATAAGTTTTGATAAAAACTACATTTAAACTAGTATTTACCACATGAAGCACAAAAACATGAACATGCTATATGATGTCAAAACTGAATAAGCATGTAAATAAACTAAGAGTTTAGAGATAGTTACCAACTATACTCCAAAGCTCCAAACAGGTGGTCATCCCACCAAAACTCCTTGATAGCGATGCATCCATATATGTGTCCATCAAGTTCAAGTGCATCCACCATCAAGGCACCATTCCTCTCACCTCGTGTGAGAGCCCTCACCTACATCAAAAACACAAGGTGGGGGTTTTGGTACCCATTTTCTTTTGAGTCCTTGGGGGTTAGCTTTGTAAGGAACATTATTATTTGCAAAATGTTTGGGTTCCTTGACAAACTTTAAAACATTTTTATTATTAGCAAAATTAATATGATGCAACTTATCAAAACAAAACTTTGCTAAATGGCCTTTGCGGCCACAATGTGTACACTTGTACACCTTAGAATGCTTATGAGTGTGTTTGTGATCGTGACGTGCAATATAAGCAAAAGCATGATGATGATGTGCATGAACATGTGGAGTTTGTTTCTTTGAAAACATAGACTCCAATCTAGTGTGGTTAAATGCACAAGAGCTCAAGGTAGAGCTCAAACAATCAATTTTGTTTTTCAAAACATTTATCTCATTTTGATCAATGTGGGCATGTAAAGCATGGTGAGATATAAAATCATTTTTCTTTTTCTTTGGAGAAACATTTTCTTTTTCTTTTTCAAACATTTTTCTTTTCAAAGAAGTGTTTTCATTTAAAACAATTTCTTTTTGTTTTTCCACCAAGATGATTTTATTTTTCAAAATCATATTTCCTTCACACAAATCATTCAATTTAGACATCAAGGAAATATTTTCATTTTTCAAATCATTATTTTCTTTTTCTAAACATGCAATATTATTTTTAAAGAATCATTTTCCTTATGCATGCAATCAAACTTCTTTTTCAAATTTTTATTATCTTTTCTTAGCATGTCATATTTCTCTAATAGTTGTTGACAAAATGAAGCAAGCTCATCATATGACATGTTATCATCTTCTACCTCGGATTCGGTAGTTACCTCAAGGGGGTTATCCCCTTGGACCATGTAGCACACGTTGGAGATGTCGCTTCCAACATCCGAGTCACTCCCCGCATAGTATTGATCATTTTCGCCAAGGGAGAGGAGGGTATTCCAAACTACAAAAGCCAAATCAAGATTAGCAACCCTAGATAAATAATCATCATTTAGGGAAGATCTTAAAGCATGTAGGGCTTTTGTATTAGCCTCAATATTCTTACCATTTAAACAATAATCATTTTTAGTGATGGCAAGATAAACATGGATGCCTAGGGCTTTGAGGTACAAGGACATCTTAACCTTCCAAATTTGGATGCTAAGAATGTCAAAGGTGGGTGGTGACATGAAGTCCATAGTGTGTGTACAAAATACGTGATTAGCCTAAAAGAGGATCTTTAACTCTAGGTTGTAAGACCCAAATTCAGAGCACTTGGCTCTGATACCACTTGTAAAGTCACCTAGAGGGGGGGGTGAATAGGTGATGGCTAATCTAAGGGTCACTTAATGCCAAATAATGCGGAAGTAAAAACTATTATGACATAAACTAAACTCTTACACTAAACACCACGTATAACACAAGAGTGTTGCCGAATTCCCCGTGAAGGGCTCTGGACAAACTCCTCTAGATTCCCCTAGATAAGGGTTGAGGTGCCGCGTTGGCTCTCTTGGTTGAATACAAGTGTTAGCAAACAATCCAAGCAAGTATAACAATTAAGCACACAAGTATATCATGCATGTAAAGATAAACACAATAGAAGCATGCAAGATATAAATAAGAGACAAAGAGAGAGAGAGTGAGCAATCGCAAACACAAGGGATTTGTTTCGAGGTTCGAGCACCCTTGCTCTACATCCCCGCCTTCGACACACGAAGGATTTTCACTAAAATCGATCCCACCGGATCATTCGGTGCCGCAACACCTACAACTCTCGGACTACCTAGTCCGTACACACCGCAAGCCCACCGGCTCGTCGAGGCCGCACCTCAAACAAAGAGTTCGCACTCGAACCCGAAACACCAAGTCCCCACTAGGACCCGAAACAATGCGAACACACACGTCCGCCTCCTCAAAGAACAAAGTAGAACTTTGGTGATCACAACTCTTGATCACCTAAAATCCTCTTACAACAAACTCCCTATAGGGTAGATATAGCAATGGATGGCTCAAGTGTTGTGTGAGAAAACAAGGATGGAAATTGTGAAGGAAAACTCAAAGAAATCTCTTTTTAAACACTCTTGATAAACTCCCCTTTTGATTGGAAGAATTAGCTCTCAATTTAGTGGAGAAAACTCTTTTAATGAAGTGGGAAAAACTGGCTCAAAGTCCACTAAAAATCTTGTTGAAAAACAATGCCCAAACCCCCAAATTTATAGGGCTAGAAAAACTAGTCGTTGGGGTCTGTCAGGCCTGTCGGTCGACCGTCCGGCCGACCGGCCAACGGTCATATTTCAGACCGTTTGAGCCATCGGTCGACCGTTCGGTCGACCGAGCCAGGATACAGAGAGCAAGGCTCTCTGTCCGGTCGACCGCTCGGTCGGCCGGGGCCTTTCCAGAGAGCAGAGCTCTCTGGACGGTCGACCGGGTCGGTCGGCCGGCCCTCCTGCCAGAATTGGCTGTGCACGTCTGTGCACGTCGGTCGACCGCCCGGTCGACCGGCCATAGCCAGGACAGAATTGTAAGGGATTTAAAACTAGGTCTTTTGGCTCACATAAAAATCCTATAAATTCACAGAAAATCTACAAAAATAGTTTTACCAATATACTTTGATAAACAAACATGCTTGCATAAAATCAAGGCATGTTATAAATGATTTGGACTATTTTTGTAAGTTGGAAATATTGGCTCAAATGAAAACAGTATTTTTCAAAACTTGAATTTTCTAAAACTTGTTTTTCAAAACTTTACCAAATACAAAAACAAGATATTCTAAACACTTTTGAAGCATATGGTGCATGGATATGATCCACTACACAAACATGGTGAAATATCTATGTTTTTGACGTTATGCACTAAACATGGTTTTGGATAAAAGATATGTATACTTGAATATCAAACCAAACATGTATTTTCTAAAATAGAAAATCTTTTGTTAAAAACAAAACTATTAAGAGTGTGTGTGTATATGTACTTGAGCAATCCACCAACTACTCTATCCTTTACATTTTAACTAAAACAAAATCTTACAAAAACAAACCTAGACTCAAGTCTTCATCTTCTTGAAGCCTTCACTTGAAGCCTTCTTGACTTGGTCCAAACACCGTGCAAGCTCCAAAACTTGACTTCAAATCCTTTGTTGAAGCTATGCACCTACTAAGATCTTGATAATAAATCTGTCACTAATTAAACACAAGATCATTAGTAAACATAACTACATGAGTTGATCATCATCAAAACTAGAGTGATGGGCCTTCGGGCCAACAATATGTCCACTGCAGCTCCTAGTTTTCTGTAATTAGCCCATGTACACCAAAACAAAAAAGAAAAAGGATTAATTCGTTAAAGTAAATTAAAAAGAAAGAAAAGTTATCGTCCCTCCCTGGCAACGACACCAAAATTTTGATCGAACCAAACCTGTATAAAAAAAATATAGAAATTTAGAACAGTGCTAGGCCCTCAATTCTACCGTGTAGCCTAGGGCTAATGGGTCGTGATCCACAGGGAGGGACAGTGATGGAAGCGTTGTGTAAGTTTCTCTCTTTTAATTTATTGAAACTAGTTAATATTTATCTTCTCAATTTTATAAAAAGAAAATAAAATTATTATGTTAAGTTAAGAAGGAGGTGGTAGAAGAAGAGATTGTGGTGCTGTTGTTTTATTTATAAAAAAAAAGACTAAAATAAAAGAGAATTATAACTCTAAACTAATGAACTGAAAAAGAAAACAAAAAGAGTACTTACCTCTACAGTTGAATCATAACAAAGACTTACCTCAGCATGAAGTAAAGCGAGCAAATAGAAAGAGTAACTTTATCACGGTGCTTGGCCAAATTGAGTACGATGAAGAAAAGTGAGAAAACTCCATTGATGTCACCTTCAATATAAGTCTCTTGAAAAGAATTACAATAGTGTCACTCTACAATAATTCTTCCTCTTTTTTCTCATGTAACTCTCTCTAACCTAAAAGAAAATAAAAAAAATTACATTGAAGAAGAAAAGAAAACCTAAAGTAAGGTTCTCTCTCTGAGATGGTGCCCTTTCTGCCTTCGAGGTATGAGGGTATTTACAGGAGAAAACCAGAGAGATAGAAAGCGTATGAAGATAGAAAGAGCTGGATATTTCTAAATTTGAATTCTCCCCTTATCTCCAAACTTGACTTGATTTATCCAAAAATTTAATTCTAATCTATAGCTTGTTGACGTGTTGATTACTAAATATCACTTATCAAATGATAGAATTGGAAAGAGTGATCAACAAAAGAATTGTATCTCTTTAAGTCTTCTTTCTGTGGCATCTTGAATCATCAGATTTAAGTTTCAGTAACGAAAGTTATGATTAAAATGCTAAACTATATCCAGTCTGGATCCGAATCTAAGTTGCTTCATCTCATCCGTTGATCTTCTCTTTATTCATTTATCCTCTTGGATTTTCAGTTTGTCTTCTAGAATTGATAAGATATCCATTTATCTTCAGCAAAATCGATAAGATTTTTAAACAATCCATTTTTCTCTTAAAATTAGATGATATTATCTTATTTGATATATCCAGTTTTTAGATAAGATAGCATCCAGAACCTTTGAATTTGAATCGATCCCGTTTCTTTTGAACTTTTAAATTTAATTGGATAAATTTAATGTTTATCTTCTCCCTATCATACCCCGTATGATTAGGACATTAAGACAAGTTATTTGCAATATTCATTACAGGATATATGTAGGAATGTAATAATATTTATGCAATATATGTGTCCAAACACTTTATGTGGGTTAGGGTCTAGTCATCCCTTCTCCATGTAATGCATGTGTGTTAGGAGCTAACTTATCGTCCCTCCTCTTCATGAATGTATGTCGCATATACATCTTTATTGTTTGGTTGTCCTCACTGTTGGAACATATTTCGATGAAGACTTTGTGGAGCATTTCATTTGGAGCTCTAACACATGACGAATCAAGAGTTCTACATGATCAAGATGTCCCAAGGAGAGTTGATATGATGTATTTTGTAAAGATGAAATAGCATGTAAAAAGCCTTGACACACACACCATATCAATGTCCATTAGTCGACTAATACCTATGTCAAGTCGACTAATAACATGTGTAGTCGACTTGACCCAACCCCCTAGTCGACTAAGTCTTGTATCAAAACAGACCCAACTCTCTGTTTCTGCATTAGTCGACTTAACAGTCAATACTAGTCGACTAATAGCAAAGTGTAGTCGACTAATCCCTTGCCCCTAGTCGACTAATCCCTGGTCCAGTCGACTTATAAGTAGTTGCAGTCGACTTGAATCAGTTATACAGAAAACTGTCACTCCAACGTCTCTTGACCTAGTCGACTAATACCCAAACCTAGTCGACTAATTGTAGAAAATTTGCCTAGGCTAGTCGACTAACTCCATAGGCAAGGCAGTTTCTGACTGTTGGACAGTTTTCGTTATCTGGTCTTTTGTGCAACGAATTTCAACGTTCCTATTATTTGAATTGCTCCTATAACTACCCTAACTTACCCTAGTTTTAAGCTCTTAGTTTTAGTAGGTCCAAAAGATCCATATGAATTAATTCTAAAGGCCTAGCTGACATGATATCCTTGATTGGTTTGAAGGAAGACTTGGTTTGTTTCTCAAGTTGGCACGCACCACAAATGCGGTCTTTCTCAAACTTCAAGCAAGGTATATCCTTCACCAATTCCTTTGAATTAATCCTAAAAAGATGGTCAAAAGATGCATGTCCTAATCTTCTATGCCAAAGCCAAGAATTTTCATCAAAAGCATTTAAGCATTTAGTAGTACATTCCACATTAAGCATGTCAATGATATAAACATTATCATCACGAAAACCGGTGAGAATACAATCATTGGTTTTAACATCAAAAATCTTGCAAGAAGAATCATCAAAAATAACTTTAAGTCCACGATCACAAAATTGACTAATGCTAAGCAAATTATGTTTCAAACCATCAACAAGTACAACATTTTCTATAGTAGGAGATGAACCAATTTGAATGTTACTTATACCGATGATAGTGCCCTTGGAGTCATCCCCGAAGGTGACGGAGCCACCTTCCTCGTACCTTGATAGGGTTGTAAAGTTATTGATGTCCCACGTCATGTGTCTTGAACAACCACTATCAAGGTACCACCGCTCCCTACGTCTTGGAGCCTTGGTGTGTACCTACATCAAATAATTTAGGACTTGATTTTGGTACCCACATTTTCTTGAGTCCTAAAGGGTTAGTTTCATTAACCCAAACAAGATTATTTGATCTATTAACTTGGTCATAGCAAAATTTAGCTAAATGTCTATTCTTACCACAATATGTGCATCTATATACTCTACCATATTTAAAAGCATAGTGTGTGTCATTTGTGAGCATGAGAGTTGTGAGCATGAAAAGATTTAGCATGAGAAGTGTTATGTGTAGTGTGAGCATGTGAATTTTTAGCATGAGAGGTGTGCTTTTTGGAAAACTTTTCTTCAAGTTTCTTAGTGTTAAAAGCACAATCTTTCAAAACTTTTTCAAAATCAACCATTTTAGTCCTTAAAGAAGAAATTTCTTTTTCATCAATCTTAGGAAATTTAGCTTTGTTGGCCCAAAGGCCCTTCACCCTAGTTTTGATGATGATCAACTCATGTAGTTATAGTTACTAATGATCTTGTTTATTTAGTGACAGATTCTTTATCAAGATCTTAGTAGGTGCATAGCTCAACAAAGGATAAAAGATCAAGATTTGGAGCTTGCATGTTGTGATCCAAGGAGCTTTGGATCAAGCTTGGACCAAGTCAAGATGATGTGAAGCTTCAAGTGAAGACTTCAAGAAGTTGAAGACTTGGGTCTAGGTATAGAATTTGTTTTGTTTGTTTTAGTAAAAATGTAAAGGATAGATAGTTGGTGGATTGCTCAAGTCTATATCACACACACACTCTTGATTAGAACTCTTGATTTAATTGATTTCATAAAAGATTTTGTTTTTAGAAAAGAACTTTTATTTTAGAAAAAGATTTTTCTTTAAGACAAAATATTTGTTGGTTT
This sequence comes from Agave tequilana, assembly GCA_038442645.1. Taxonomy (NCBI): domain Eukaryota; kingdom Viridiplantae; phylum Streptophyta; class Magnoliopsida; order Asparagales; family Asparagaceae; genus Agave; species Agave tequilana. Next base: position 19,860 of record JAVJIF010023820.1, read on the forward strand.
TTGGTATTTCTATCATGTATATTCTTTAACCAAAACCAAGTTGTATACTAGATTTCAAAAACATAGATATTTCATATTGATTGTGTAGTGGATCATATCCATACACACCATGCTTTTAAATGGACTCAAATATCTTGTTTTTGTATTTGATAAAGGTTTGGGAAAAACATTTCATGGAAAATTAGGTTTTTATCAAAAGAATTTTTACCAAGTATTTTACCTTGATAGTAGTATGACACATGCTCATACTCTATGATTTTTCAAGACCAAAACATTTTATCCAAGACCCATAACCTAAATCCAAATTGTCCAGGTCCTGGAAGTTCTGATTTTTCAGAATTTCTCAGTGACCGGTCGACCGGCAGTCGACCGGCACTCGACCGACATGCACAATTTTTGTGCATGTGCGTATCAGTCGACCGGGACTCGACCGGGACTCGACCGACCCAAACCTGTTGCTCTCTGGAAATTGCCAGTCGACCGAACCGGTCGACCGACAGTTCATTCCAGAAGATCGGTCGACTCACCAGTCGACCGGTGGCTGCAACGGTCAGAAAAATGACCGTTGGCCGGTCGACCGGAGGTCGACCGCCAGCTCTGACAGAACCCCAACGGCTCTTTTTCTGGGCAGCCTATATAAAGGGATTTTGTCATCTGTTTTGAGGTTAACATTTAGGAGACTTCTTGAGCTGTTTTTCAGACACTTTTAGAGGAGTTTCTCTACAAGATTTTAGTGCAAATACTTCCAATCAAAAGGAAGAGTTTTTATCAAGAGAGTGTTTAAGTGATTTCTTGTGTTTTCCAACAAAGCTTTCTTTCCTTCATTTTCTCACCACACACTTGAGCTTTCCATTGCTAGATATTCTTATAGGTGTGTTGTAGTGAGAGTACTCTTTAGGTGATCAAGAGTTGTGATCATCAAAGAGATCTTTTCTTGTAATTTTGAGGAAACGGGCAAGTGTGCTCGTTGTGGTTGAGTTCGGGTGCGAACTTGTGGTGCGAGGTGCGTCCTCGTCAAGCCGGTGGGCTTGAGGTGTGTAAGGGACTTGGGAGTCCGAGGGTTTGTAGGTGTACGGCACCGAGGAGAGATCCGGTGGGATCTTGCATAGTGGAAATCCTTCGTGTGTCGAAGGCGGGGATGTAGAGCAAGTGTGCTCGAACCTCGAAACAAACCCTTTGTGTTTGCGATTGCTTACTCTTCTCTCTCTCTCTCTTTGTCTCTATTTTATATCTTGCATTCAATTTATTGTGTTCATCTTATATATGCATGATATATTCCCTTGTGCTCATAATTGATATACATACTTGCTTGGGATTGTTGTTAACACTAGTATTCAACCAAGAGAGCCAACGCGGCACCTCAACCCATTCAAGGGGAATCTAGAGGAGCTTGTCCAGAGCCTCGCAAGGGGAATTCGGCAACACTCTTGAGTTATACATAAGTGTTAAATTAAAAAGAAATTTTAATTTGGTCAACTTAGTTTTAATTCCGCATTATTTGTTCACAAGTGACCATTAGATTAGCCATCACCTATTCACCCCCCTCTAGGTGATCTTACAATTGGTATCAGAGCTAGTGCTCTTGATAAGGGTCTAACAACCTAAGAGTTAAAGATCCTACATTTGGGCTAATCACAATATTTGTTGTACACACACACCCTCACCATGGACTTTATGTCACCACCCACCTTTGATATTCTTAACATCCACATTTGGAAAGTTAAGATGTCATTATTCCTCAAAGCCCTAGGTTATAATGTATATCTTGCCACTACTAATAATGCTTATTGTATAGATGGTAAGAATCTTGAGGCTAATACAAAAGCCCTAATGCTTTGAAGAGTACCCTAAATGATGATTACTTATTTAGGGTTGCTAATATTGATATGGCTTTTGTAGTTTGGAACACCCTCATCTCCCTTGGCGAAAATGAACAATACCTTGCGGGGAGTGATTCGGATGTTGGAAGCGACACCTCCAACAAGTGCTACATGGTCCAAGGGGATAACCCCCTTGAGGTAAATACCGAATCCGATGATGAGGATGCTAGTATGTCATATGATGAGCTAAATTCCTTATGCCAATTATTGCTTGAAAGATATGACATAATTAAGAAAGAAAATAAAATTTTGAAAAAGGACATTGCTTGCATGCATAATGAACATGATTCATGTAGAGATAACATTGCATGCTTAGAAAAGAATAATAAAGATTTGAAAAAGAACATTGATTGCATGCATGTAGAAAATGATTCTTTTAGAAATAAACTTGCATGTTTAGAAAAGGAAAATGAAGACTTGAAAAATGAAAATGTTTCCCTCATGTCTAAATTAAATGATTTGTGTAAAGGGAACACAATTTGAAGGATAAGATAGCTATGGTAGAAAACAAAAAGAAAATATTTTTCAAGAAAATACTACTTTGAAAAGAAAATTTGTTGAAAAAGAAAAGATTTTGTTGCTAAGAAGAAAAAGAAAAATGATTCTTCATCTCATCATGCTTTTCATGCCACATCTAATGAGATTAAGAATATGAAAAATAAGATGAATAATTTGAGTTCAACTTTGAACTCGTGTGCATTCAATCATTCTAAGTTGGAATCTTTGTTTCAAAAGAAACAAGTTCCTCATGCTCATGCACATCATCATACTCATCATGCTCATGCTTATGGTGCACATCACGATCACAATCACACTCATAAGCATCATGCTAAGGTGTACATTTGTACACATTGCGGCCGCAAAGGCCATCTAGCAAGATATTGTTTTGATAAGAAACCATATTTATATTTTGCTAAGTATAATAGATTTTGGTTTCCTTACAACAATGCTAACCCCAAAGGACCCAAGAAAACATGGGTACCAAAACCCCCACCTTTTGATTTTGATGTAGGTGTGGGATCTCACAAAACGTGAGAAGGTTGGTACCTTGGTAGTGATTGCAATGGACATGATGGACATACACTTGGTTGCATCACTATCAAGGAGCTTGGTGGGACAACCACCATACTTGGAGCTTTGGAGTTGGTAACAACCTCTAAACTCCTATTTTATTTATGTACATGCTTTATACTTTTATCATATTCATAGCATGTTCATGTTTTAAGATTTTGTGTGCTTTATGTGCTTAGATGTAGAATATATCAAACTTGTATGTATACATATACAAATAGTGAATTACAATTGACTCTTAAATAATTGAACTTCATGCTCACTTGTATCCACTTTATGCATATGTATAATCTAGTTTTGATAATTCTCATATATACATGTTTTGCCAATTTTTGTGATTTACTTCATGTATATGCATGCTTAATTCAAATCTAATAAATATACATGTATACCCGTGAGTCTTTTGCCTTCATGCAAACATTTAATAGACTCTTTTTATTTTTGGGATATGTATGCATATTGTTAGATTTGTATAAACCATACATATACCATGAAAATTGTTGATTTTTCATGATTTGTTGTTAAAAAAAATTTGACTTATGATCGTTTTTGGCTTCAATGACTATTTTCATGTGGATACTATTTACATAACCTTTGAACACTCATCTTTAAGAAAACATATAATTTGGAGCTTTATGGAATATGAGTGCTTGAACTTTTATGTATTTAGTATTATTCATGAAATACATATGATTTCATATTTATGAAGGATCTTTAACTAGTTTGTCAAAATCTATTTAAACTAGTTATCTATTCTTCAAGATTTGCACATGATTCTATTTTTGATTTTATGGATAAATTCTTTTATATTCTCAAAATTTATTTGATGCTTCATGATTTGAATATTAGTTTGAATGTTAACCTTTATCAACACTAGGATTTATACTTGTACACCTTATGGACCACAAATAAATCTATATATGATTGGGTTGAATGCTTATTTGTGCCTATTAGATGTACTAGTATAGCCTTATGTTGATGATCATTACATTCTTAAACTTGTATTCCCATTTGGATTTATGTTATGATCATGTGATTTCATTTCATGTATAAGTTTCTTTTGCCAAAACATTAAAATATACATGGATAACCCTTGAGTCATTTGCTTTTCATGCAAATCTATTTATAAGGACTCAATTGAATTTTGGGGATATGTATGTATACTTAATGTCTTGTCAAAACATAAATATGCTATGAAATATAATTTTGATGATTTTCATATATTAAAATTTGTGATGATTTTCGTATTTTCAAAATTTATGATTTTAAGGAATATTGAGTTTTATTGCTAATTTTCATGATACCATGTTTCACATAACACTATCACACTCACTTCTTTTGATATGGACTTTTTGGATAGAGTGCTTTTTAGTGCCTTGTGTTTCATTGATCTTTCATGGAAAAAAAAACTTTTTAACTTATTCCTTGATGGAAGGATCTCGTACTAGTTCTTAAAACAAGTTCATTTAACTAGTTCGAATTCTTCATATGGTAGATTATATGATGTATACACTTATGCTTACTTTTCAATTGGTATCATTGGATATTTTCAATTGGTATCAATTTGACTCTTGTTGTATATACTCATATTTTGTTCTTTCATATATGTATGTATCTACTTCAATGATATACTCTTTTCATACATATATATGATTTGTACTTGTGCTTTAGCTAAATTGACTCTTATATTTTTTAAGCACAAAGTTGTTAATGCTAAGCTTACTTCAAATCTTATTTATCTTCAAGCTTATGCATTGTATTTCATAATTGGTATCAAAATTCAAAATTTGGTTGTTCTACATTTGGTACCTTAAAAGAAAATATTGTATTTTAAGATATTTCAAAATTTTGTTTTCATAAGAAAAATTCAAAATTTTTGATTTGTATTGTCTATATGCAAGGAGAGCTTAACATCTCTCTTACATATAGATTCATGTTGAGTATATTATAAATTGAGGAGATTGACAACTCTTCTTTATATGATATACGTGTGTAGGGGGAGCTTCACATCTCCTCTTATGCATGACATATTATACGTTATGTGAATTAGGGCTTGTCATCCCTCTTTCATGTAATGTATATGTGTCGGGAAGCTAACTTAACGTCTTCCTCTTCATGAATTTATATCGCATATAAATTTTATTGATTGATTTGTATTTACCCCTCCTTGATCTCTTTGTTTTTAACAAAAAGGGGAGAAAATTTGTTTGATGTATTTTTCTTTGAACCCTTTGTTGATGATTGACAAAAAGGGGGAGAAGAATTTGTGATTTTATATGCATGATTTCATGATTTCCTTACTTAAGGGGGAGAAGTATTTGGTTCCTTTCTTAAGGGGGAGTAAGATTTGTATTTATGTATATATGTTGTCTTGCAATTAGGAGCAAACGATTTGATTTATGATTTGATTTATATGATTGCATCTCCTACATTGCATACATGTCATGTGCTTTTATTGACATATCTTTTATTTATTTGGTATGCATGAGTTAAGGGGGAGCCTCTTTGAAGCTTTACTTTAATCCATGCATATATAACTCCATGAGTTTTGTCATCATCAAAAAGGGGGAGATTGTTGGCCCAAAGGCCCTTCACCCTAGTTTTGATGATGATCAACTCATGTAGTTATAGTTACTAATGATCTTGTTTATTTAGTGACAGATTCTTTATCAAGATCTTAGTAGGTGCATAGCTCAACAAAGGATAAAAGATCAAGATTTGGAGCTTGCATGTTGTGATCCAAGGAGCTTTGGATCAAGCTTGGACCAAGTCAAGATGATGTGAAGCTTCAAGTGAAGACTTCAAGAAGTTGAAGACTTGGGTCTAGGTATAGAATTTGTTTTGTTTGTTTTAGTAAAAATGTAAAGGATAGATAGTTGGTGGATTGCTCAAGTCTATATCACACACACACTCTTGATTAGAACTCTTGATTTAATTGATTTCATAAAAGATTTTGTTTTTAGAAAAGAACTTTTATTTTAGAAAAAGATTTTTCTTTAAGACAAAATATTTGTTGGTTTTTGGTATTTCTATCATGTATATTCTTTAACCAAAACCAAGTTGTATACTAGATTTCAAAAACATAGATATTTCATATTGATTGTGTAGTGGATCATATCCATACACACCATGCTTTTAAATGGACTCAAATATCTTGTTTTTGTATTTGATAAAGGTTTGGGAAAAACATTTCATGGAAAATTAGGTTTTTATCAAAAGAATTTTTACCAAGTATTTTACCTTGATAGTAGTATGACACATGCTCATACTCTATGATTTTTCAAGACCAAAACATTTTATCCAAGACCCATAACCTAAATCCAAATTGTCCAGGTCCTGGAAGTTCTGATTTTTCAGAATTTCTCAGTGACCGGTCGACCGGCAGTCGACCGGCACTCGACCGACATGCACAATTTTTGTGCATGTGCGTATCAGTCGACCGGGACTCGACCGGGACTCGACCGACCCAAACCTGTTGCTCTCTGGAAATTGCCAGTCGACCGAACCGGTCGACCGACAGTTCATTCCAGAAGATCGGTCGACTCACCAGTCGACCGGTGGCTGCAACGGTCAGAAAAATGACCGTTGGCCGGTCGACCGGAGGTCGACCGCCAGCTCTGACAGAACCCCAACGGCTCTTTTTCTGGGCAGCCTATATAAAGGGATTTTGTCATCTGTTTTGAGGTTAACATTTAGGAGACTTCTTGAGCTGTTTTTCAGACACTTTTAGAGGAGTTTCTCTACAAGATTTTAGTGCAAATACTTCCAATCAAAAGGAAGAGTTTTTATCAAGAGAGTGTTTAAGTGATTTCTTGTGTTTTCCAACAAAGCTTTCTTTCCTTCATTTTCTCACCACACACTTGAGCTTTCCATTGCTAGATATTCTTATAGGTGTGTTGTAGTGAGAGTACTCTTTAGGTGATCAAGAGTTGTGATCATCAAAGAGATCTTTTCTTGTAATTTTGAGGAAACGGGCAAGTGTGCTCGTTGTGGTTGAGTTCGGGTGCGAACTTGTGGTGCGAGGTGCGTCCTCGTCAAGCCGGTGGGCTTGAGGTGTGTAAGGGACTTTGGGAGTCCGAGGGTTTGTAGGTGTACGGCACCGAGGAGAGATCCGGTGGGATCTTGCATAGTGGAAATCCTTCGTGTGTCGAAGGCGGGGATGTAGAGCAAGTGTGCTCGAACCTCGAAACAAACCCTTTGTGTTTGCGATTGCTTACTCTTCTCTCTCTCTCTCTTTGTCTCTATTTTATATCTTGCATTCAATTTATTGTGTTCATCTTATATATGCATGATATATTCCCTTGTGCTCATAATTGATATACATACTTGCTTGGGATTGTTGTTAACACTAGTATTCAACCAAGAGAGCCAACGCGGCACCTCAACCCATTCAAGGGGAATCTAGAGGAGCTTGTCCAGAGCCTCGCAAGGGGAATTCGGCAACACTCTTGAGTTATACATAAGTGTTAAATTAAAAAGAAATTTTAATTTGGTCAACTTAGTTTTAATTCCGCATTATTTGTTCACAAGTGACCATTAGATTAGCCATCACCTATTCACCCCCCCTCTAGGTGATCTTACAAGCTTTACATACAACTTTGTAAGCACTAAATTCATTTTGGGTAGAAATGAGATTTGAAGAAATTTCATCTTTTTCTCTAGTAATTATAGCAAGTTGATTCTTTAGAAAAGCAACTTCTTTTTCTAATTTAGAGCATTCAATCTTCTTATTATCATAAGTTTCGGAAAGTTCAACAAAAGCATGAACAAGAACTTCCTTACTTAATTTATCATCTTCATCATCAAGAGGTTGAGGGGTTACCTTTGGTGTGTTTGCCATGAAATACATATTCGCTATATCCGCCTCTTCCTCGGACTCGCTTTCCGAATCCCAAGTTGCCTTGTAAGCTTTCTTTTCTTCCGGTTTCTTTGGCTTGAAGGAGGAGGTCATCTTCTTCTTGAACTCCGGGCAATCCGCCATGAAGTGTCCGGGCTTTCGGCAATTGTAGCATATAATTCTCCTCTCCTCTTTGCCTTCAAATTTCCTTCGGAAGTTGAGCTTGTTCCTCCGGTACATTCTCTTCACATTGCGAACAAGTAGTGATAGCTCCTCATCTTCTTCTTCATCTTCTTCATCGTCCTCAAGAGTGGATGAAGACTTGAAGGCTATGGACTTCTTCTTTGAAGGAGCGGCTTCTTCTCTTGCCTTCTTTTCCATCTCATGGGTCTTTAAGTTCCCAATGAGACTAATGAGGTCCATCTCATCCTTGTCGTTCAACTCTTTCAAGGTGGTGGCCTTTATCTCCCATGAAGTAGGAAGAGCCCGAATCACTTTCCGCACCTTTTGATCATTGGAGATATCATCACCTAAGGAAGAAAGAGCATTGGTGATTTTAGTAAATCTAGTAATCATACAATCAATAGATTCTTCATCAATCATTTTAAAAGACTCATATTGGGACCTCAAGAGATCTATCTTAGCTCTCTTGACTTGTGAAGTCCCTTCATGTGTGACCAATAGTTGTTGCCAAATCTCATAGGCGGATTGGCAATGAATTACCCGTGTAAGGTCATCCTCATTCAAGGCGGTTAAGAGGGAATTTTGGGCCTTGGAGTTAGCCTCATATTCTCTAAAGTTGAAGTCGGTCCATGTGCTCTCATCACTATCGGGTGCTACATAGGGTTTGGTCAAGGATTTAGCTACTAAGCTACCGAAAGATTGCAAAAAGATAGTCATCCTAACCTTCCAAATAGGAAAATTGAGTCCATCAAATTTAGGAGGGGTTTTGATGTTATCAGCCATGTTTACTAGTGATGAATGAATGAATGAAAAGTTTGATTAGCAAATTTTAAGGATCTCTCTATGGATGTTAAGCCAAAACCTAGAGTCCAAGCTCTGATACCAATTGAAAATCACCTAGAGGGGGGGTGAATAGGTGATAATGCTAATCAATGCACAATTTAAAAATATGATGCAACAATCGCCCAAAACAAGACTAAGAGCCGAATGCCCCATGAAGGGTTCTGAACTCCTTCCTCCCGATTCCTCGTAAAATGAGTTGGAGGTGCGCAATGCAACCTTGTTGTATGGGACAAAGATTGACAAGATGAATGACAACAAGTGAATATAGCAATGACAATCAAAAGCAAGTAGTAATAGCAATGAAAGTAGAGCAAGAACAAGGAAAAGTAAACCAAACGCAAACACCAAGATTTGTTATCGAGGTTCGAGCACCCAGCTCTACTTCCCCGCCTTCCCCAGAAGGATTCCAACCACTTCCACTATCACAAAGATGTCACAAATACACCAGAGTACCCAACTCCACAATCTCAAGTACAAGCAATCTCTTAGTAGTCAAAAGACCACAAACTCTCTCTTGCAAAATTCTCTTCCCTTACAAAAAGGTCCTTAGAGAACAATGAGTAGGAATGAAGCTCTTGTGTGCAAGGAGAAAAGAAAATGAAATCAGAGAATTCTTGAAAACACTTCAGAAATTGAGAGAGAATTTTAGCACAAAAACCAAGAAACCAAGTCTTTTTGAAAGCCTTAAACTTGTGGAAATTTTGATAATTTTTCTAGTAACCAAACTCTCCCTAAACACCCCTATTTATAGGAGAGGGCAAGGGTTTAAAGATAAAACATTTTTAGGCTAATCAGAATGTATTAAAACCAAAACATGTCACTTAAACACACTTAAGTGAGAAAAGGATAAAAATAAATCTGCTCAGAAAACTAGCCGTTACTGTTCAAACGGCTAGTCCGGTCGACCGGCCCGGTCGACCGCTAGTACAAAGAAAATATCCGTTGCAGGCTACGGTCGACCGGCCCGGTCGACCCAAACAAACAGAGAGCAAAGTGTTACAGTCAGGCAGGTCTCGGTCGACCGTCACGGTCGACCGTGAAACGTGCACACTGATACGTGCATCTGCCAGAACCACGGTCAACTCGGGCGGTCGACCGGCAAAGCCTGACATAGGCACGGTCGACTGGGGCGGTCGACCGGCTCAGGCCAAAAATCAAATTTCAAACAGAATTTTGAGGAGATGAATATTTTTACCAAAAGATGTTTTAAATAGGAATAAGTATAAAACATAAATATGGATTTGTAGGCAGAGGATTTTGTATCAAAATATTTTTGTATAATTTATATGAAATAAACTTAGAAATAAGATGTGCGCAAAAACGTGTGTGATGGAGCTTCAAACCTATTCACTATTCTTTAACAAAATTCTAAACTAAAGACAATCTAATAAATTATCTTGAGCAATCTTGAAGTCTTGAGCCAAGCTATGCCTTGTTAGAGCCTTCACTTCTATGTTCCTTCTATGATGTCCAATATGCCTTCTTTACTTCATGAACCTAGAAATTCTTGCAATAGCTAAGCAATGGCCTCCAAATATGATACAAACCTGAAACTTATCTTAACAAACTAATTAGTACCATATAGCTCATATTTGGTTTGTTATCATCAAAACTCTAAACATTTGGAGAGTGTAACCTTATGGGCGAACATATACAAGTTTGAGAGAAATCGATTTTTTATTTCAAAGTTTGATTTTTGAAAAATACCGATTTTGTGTTAAAGCTTAATTTCTATATCACAAAAATAGTTCAAATAGTTTGTAATATGTGTTGATTTTTGATCACACATATTTGTTCTTCAAATATTTATAAGAACTAATTTTGTGAAATTTATGAGATTTTATTGGATTTTATAGGTGTTAAAAAGACCATATTTCATACCCTATATCCCAGCCTGAGCCTTCTGGCGGTCGACCGGCCGGTCGACCGAACCAGAGCTTGGTCGACCCGTCGGTCGACCGGATGTACACAAGGACGAGCACAAGGCATGCCTATAAGGCTGGTCGACCGGGCAGTCAACCGACTGTAACTGCCCAACTTTCGGGTAGCGCCGGTCGACCGGGCAGTTGACCGACAAGGCTGTGCCTTTAGGCTTAGTCAACTAGAAGGCAAGTTTGCCTGGGTTGGTTGACCGGTGGCTCAATGGTCAGAAATATAATCATTGGCCGGTCGACCGAGCGGTCGACTGGAAGGTCAAAACTGACCTTTTCTGGATCCCAATGGCTATAATTCTGAAAGCCTATAAATAGGTCTTCTCTCAAGCTGTTTTCACTAAGGTTTTAGAGAGCTATTCTTCTTATCTTTTTCAGTGGTTTGTAGCAATTTTAAAAAGAGTTTTTGAGCTTAAAAGTTTTAATCTTTTATTTGTTTTTAAAAGTGTTGGAAAAATCAAAGAAAAGAGAGTCTTTGGGAAATTGGTTCTGATCTTTCATTACAAATATATTTGGTATTTTTCCCTAGTATTTTTCTTTGTTATTTTCTCTTTTTCAAACACTTTGTTTTTCTCACACTTGAGCTATCATCTCTAATTCTATCTATAAGATCTTATTTTTGTGAGAAAAATTATTTGTGGTTTATTGTGATCACCAAGTGTTGTTTGTGATCATTAGATTACCAAGATTGTAATCTTTTCTTTGCTTTGGCTTTGTGCCTATCCCTCTTGTGTAGAGGTGATTATGTTTGAGCTTTGGCTTTGTGCTTATCCCTCTTGGGTAGAGGTGATTGTGTTTTTGGCTTTTGCCCATCCCTCTTGTGTAGAGGTGATTGTTTTTTTGGCTTTGTGCCTATCCCACTTGTGTAGAGGTGATTGTGTTTGAGAGAGGAGTAGTGTACTCCAAGTGTAAAGTTGTAATTCCTCAGTGGAGATCCCTTTGTGGAAGGTCCTGTGTGGACGAAGTGGAAATCCTTCTGTGTGATGGCGGGGACGTAGAGCAGTGGCTCGAACCTCGAAACAAATATTGTTGTTTGCATTTGATCAACAATCTCTCAACTCATCTATCTTATATCTTGCATTGCTTTATATTGCACATATTCATATACTAGATATAGTTTGTGTGTGCCCACACTTGTGTTGAACCAAGAGAGCTTCAATAGCACCTCAACTCTTAATTTAGAGGAATCTCGAGGAGTAGTTTCAGAACCCTTCACGGGGAATTGTGGCTCACTCTTGGTTACATATAATGTGTTGCAATTGTGTTTTAAATTCTGCATCATTTGTCATTAGATTAGCTAGTATGCCTATTCACTCCCCTCTAGGTGTATTTCACAAGGAACTCCTCTCTCGCGGCAGTGCAGCACTCCATGCATGGGAGCACAAGGGGGTCTCTGTAGCCAAATCTCCACTGGCTACAAATCACAAGGCAGCTTCAATGGAGGCTGTGTCTAAGCCTATGCTAGCCGCGTGCGTAAGTGAGCAAAGATCGCTCCAATTTTCTCCAGGCTCAACCGAGGCTAAATTGACTTCATGTCAACATGGTGGCTGTTCACACGAAGCCAACAGGTCCCCGCGAACCTAAAACTACTCAGGGCAAGCGGGTATGGAGGGCGAAGCAAGGAGCATCTCAGCGTGAAGCTTTAGGCAAAGTTGAAGCTCAATCTAACCTATCACGTGAAGACAAGGGCAAGACGCCCTTAAGTGCTAGAAGCGTTCCTCATGCTAGCCGCGAGGCTGAATTGGAAGCACAAGGGCTAGAGTTCCTACAGGCTTCACCCAACCATAGAGCACTGGTTTCCAACGGTAAGTCCGCTCCTCTTAGCGAAGTTAAGGGGGTATCCCTTGAAAGTACACCTAGAGGGGGGGGGTGAATAGGTGTACTGCTAATCTAATAAACTAAATACAGAAATTAAAAACTAAATTGCAACACACTTAGTGTAACCAACGAGTGTAGCCGAATTCCCGGTGAAAGGCTCTAGACTAACTCCTCTTGATTCCTCTGAATAAGAGTTGAGGTGCTATATGAAGCTCTCGTGGTTAAACACAAGTGAGGCACACACAAACAACACAAGCATGTATATGATTTGGCAATATGAATAGATGCACAAAGTAATAGAGAGAGAGAGAGAGTTAGAGTCAATGGATCAAACGCAAGCACCGAGATTTGTTTCGAGGTTCGAGCACACAGCTCTACGTCCCCGCCTTCACACAGAAGGATTTTCAATCCACTAACTTGTCCACACAGGACTCCCACACAGGGAACCTCCACTGAGGATTTGGGGCAATACAACCGGGAGTATGTTGGAACATATTTCGATGAAGACTTTGTGAAGCATTTCATTTGGAGCTCTAACACATGACGAATCAAGAGTTCTACATGATCAAGATGTCCCAAGGAGAGTTGATATGATGTATTTTGTAAAGATGAAATAGCATGTAAAAAGCCTTGACACATACACTCATATCATAGTCCTGTTAGTCGACTTACAGTTCCTTATAGTCGACTAATACATGTGTAGTCGACTTGACCCAAACCCTAGTCGACTAAGTCTTGTGTCCAAAACAGACCCAACTCTCTGTTTCTGCATTAGTCGACTTGACAGTAAAATGTAGTCGACTAATAGCATTTGTAGTCGACTAATCCCTTGCCCCTAGTCGACTAATAGCTGGTCCAGTCGACTTATAAGTAGTTGCAGTCGACTTGATTCAGTTATCCAAAAACTGTCAGTCCAACGTATCTTACCCTAGTCGACTTATAGTCAAACCTAGTCGACTAATAGTAGGAAATTTGCCTTGTATAGTCGACTAACTCCATAGGCAAGTCGACTATAGGCAGTTTCTGACTGTTGGACAGTTTTCGTTATCTGGTCTTTTGTGCAACGAATTCCAACGTTCTAATTGTTTGAATTGCACCTATAACTACCCTAACTTACCCTAGTCTTCAGCTATATAAAGGGTAGTTAATCCAAAGGCCAAACATCAATCCAAATCTTCAGTTTTCCAAGTCAAAATTCTGTCAAACCAGAAAACTGAATTTTTCCACTTCAGTTCTTCACCAAAAGTCAATTTCCATTGTGATGTCCTCTGAAGTTTGTCTCCTATACTAGACCTTGTTCACATACACATTCAGTACCAAGGCTTATAGGAAAAGTATTGTAATACTCAAAGCAATCATTGTATACGGGTGGCTTCTTGGTGTAGAGGCAGTTGTACAAGGTGAAGTGTGTTCTCTTGGTGGAAGAGAAGGTGTTCTCTTGATGAAGAGAAGGTGTACACATTTGGCAAAGGGGATTTGTCAAATGGTGTGCATGGTTGTGATTTTGGGTGTACAAAATCAAGGATAAAGAAAAATCTCAAGCGGGTGGCTTGGGAACTGGATGTAGGTCACGAGGACCGAGCCAGGATAAATCTCTCTTGTTTGCGTTTGTCTATTTTCTGAGATTTGTTTTCCTTTTTGCAAGTTTATTTATTTGCTTAACATTAATCCTTCTTGTTTTTAGTTTTGTGTTGACTTGGGTATTCTTAGATCCATAAGTTCCAACAGAGAAAGTTTCGCATTTGGCATCATCTCGGAACCAACAATTGGTATCAGAGCGGGTCTCACATTTGGTCAACATCAACAACAAGGATGGCAACGGAGTTTTCATCATCCCAATTCAAAGAAGGACATTCTACACAACGTCCACCGCTATTTGACGGATCCAACTACAACTATTGGAAGTGTAGAATGAAGATCTACTTGCAATCGCTCAACTACGAACTTTGGAACATCGTAGAAGCATCGTACACCAAGCCAACAACCAACTACAATGCTTGGAGTGAGGATCAAAAGAAGAATGCAAACCTAGACGCCAAAGCAATGAATGCTCTATTCTGTGCATTAACCAAAGAAGAGTTCAACAGAGTGTCAACGGCCACTTCTGCACATCAAATATGGTATACTCTTCAGGTAACACACGAAGGCACAAGTAAAGTCAAGGAATCTAAAATGTCTATTCTTGTCCACAGGTTTGAATTATTCAAAATGAAGGAGAATGAAACCATATCCGAAATGGTTACAAGATTCACCGACATCACCAATTCCTTAGCATCTCTTGGAAAGGACTACACCCAAGTTGAAAGAGTTCGTAAGATTCTTCGTGCACTCACACCAGAATGGGAGAAGAAGACAACCGCCATTGAAGAGGCGAATGATCTCTCAATTATGACATTAGAAAACCTAATCGGTAATCTAATGGCATATGAAGTGCAATTGGAAGAAAAAAAGAAGGAGGAACGACAACACCGCTCAAAGAAGAAAGAACTCACCTTCCATGCATCCTCCGACACGGACGATTCCAATGACGATGAAGAGGAGATGGCAATGCTTTCAAAGAAATTCAGGCGATTCTTAAAGTACTGTAAATTCAAATGCTTTAATTGCAATAAACCAGGTCATATGAAGATGGATTGCCCATTGCTCAAGAATAAAGGTAAATACATGAG
Source organism: Agave tequilana (assembly GCA_038442645.1). Classification (NCBI taxonomy): domain Eukaryota; kingdom Viridiplantae; phylum Streptophyta; class Magnoliopsida; order Asparagales; family Asparagaceae; genus Agave; species Agave tequilana. The sequence continues at coordinate 35,092 of JAVJIF010023820.1, forward strand.
CAAAAAGTTCAGAAAGAAGAAAAACTACGAAGCATCATCAGAATACAGTGATTCATCTTCCTCGGATGAAGAAGAAACCACTGAACGTGTCAACCTATGTTACATGGCACTAGAAGATGATGAGGTATCATTTTCTGAACTTTCTGATGCATTTCATGAATTGTTTATTGATCTGAAAAATGAAAAATTGAAAAATAAAGTTTTATCAAAAGAAAATGAAAAACTTTTGAATGAAAATTCATATTATGCTTTGCAAGTATCTTCTATAAATTCTCAACAAGATGAGTTTGAAAAAGTCATATCATCTTTGAAAAATGAAAATGAGAAGTTTATAAAAGAGAACATTTTTCTGAAAAAGGAAACTGAATCTTTGAATAAAAGGATTTCTATTTTAGATAAAGATATTTCAGTTTTCAAAAAGAAATATGAAGATCTTTTGCAAAATGTGACTAAGTTCAATAAAGGAAAAGAAAAATTGAATGATTTATTATCTTTTCAGAAGTTGTCACATGATAATCATTATGGTATTGGATATAATGAAAAGTCTTCATATGTTAGTAATCCATATGTAAAAAGAAAGTCTAATCATGTTTCAAAAAGAATTAAGACAAAGTTTATATGGATTCCTAAGAATTTAAGTTTTCATGATAAAAATACATATATTGCTTCATACATTCTCATGATATATGTGATTCTTGCAACTATGTGTATACTAACAGGTGGAAACCAAATTCTAAATGGATTTGGACTCCTAAAGGTTAATATGTTCTTTTATGTTTTGGTACCATCTAACGTTTATCTTGCAGGTACCATGTAAAAATTGATAAGAACACACACACACACACACACACACACACACACACACACACACACATATATATATACTAATATATTTGTTGCAGGGGGAGAACAAAGTCTTTTCATATTTGTTATAACCCAATTTCTCCAGGGGGAGGAAAATATAACATATTTTCTGCAGGGGGAGCACTTGTGCACACAAAGCGTCATCATCAAAAAGGGGGAGAATGTTGGAACATATTTCGATGAAGACTTTGTGAAGCATTTCATTTGGAGCTCTAACACATGACGATCAAGAGTTCTACATGATCAAGATGTCCCAAGGAGAGTTGATATGATGTATTTTGTAAAGATGAAATAGCATGTAAAAAGCCTTGACACATACACTCATATCATAGTCCTGTTAGTCGACTTACAGTTCCTTATAGTCGACTAATAACATGTGTAGTCGACTTGACCCAAACCCTAGTCGACTAAGTCTTGTGTCCAAAACAGACCCAACTCTCTGTTTCTGCATTAGTCGACTTGACAGTAAAATGTAGTCGACTAATAGCATTTGTAGTCGACTAATCCCTATCCCCTAGTCGACTAATAGCTGGTCCAGTCGACTTATAAGTAGTTGCAGTCGACTTGATTCAGTTATCCAGAAAACTGTCAGTCCAACGTATCTTACCCTAGTCGACTTATAGTCAAACCTAGTCGACTAATAGTAGGAAATTTGCCTTGTATAGTCGACTAACTCCATAGGCAAGTCGACTATAGGCAGTTTCTGACTGTTGGACAGTTTTCGTTATCTGGTCTTTTGTGCAACGAATTCCAACGTTCCAATTATTTGAATTGCACCTATAACTACCCTAACTTACCCTAGTCTTCAGCTATATAAAGGGTAGTTAATCCAAAGGCCAAACATCAATCCAAATCTTCAGTTTTCCAAGTCAAAATTCTGTCAAACCAGAAAACTGAATTTTTCCACTTCAGTTCTTCACCAAAAGTCAATTTCCATTGTGAAGTCCTCTGAAGTTTGTCTCCTATATTAGACCTTGTTCACATACACATTCAGTACCAAGGCTTAAAGGAAAAGTGTTGTAATACTCAAAGCAATCATTATACACGGGTGGCTTCTTGGTGTAGAGGCAGTTGTACAAGGTGAAGTGTGTTCTCTTGGTGGAAGAGAAGGTGTTCTCTTGATGAAGAGAAGGTGTACACATTTGGCAAAGGGGATTTGTCAAGTGGTGTGCATGGTTGTGATTTTGGGTGTACAAAATCAAGGATAAAAAAAATCTCAAGTGGGTGGCTTGGGGACTGGATGTAAGTCACGAGGACCGAACCAGGATAAATCTCTCTTGTTTGCGTTTGTCTATTTTCTGAGATTTGTTTTCCTTTTTGCAAGTTTATTTATTTGCTTAACATTAATCCTTCTTGTTTTTAGTTTTGTGTTGACTTGGGTATTCTTAGATCCATAAGTTCCAACAGAGAAAGTTCCACATTTGGCATCATCTCGGGACCAACAGAGTACACAACTCCTCTCTCAACCGAATGCAACCTCTCACAGAGGCAATGCACAACCAACACAAACACCACCTCACACAAGAGGGGTAGGCACTTAGCTAACAAATCAATCACCTCACACTTGAGGGATTCCAACACAAACTCCACCTCTCACTAGAGGGAGCTAAACACAATCTCCACCTTTTACTAGAGGGAGCCAACCACCACTCCAAAATCAACCTCTACACAAGAGGGATATCACAAGTAGGAGGGATTACAACTAGGTGGTCTATCTCAACCACAAACAACTTTTCCCACAAAAATAAAGATCCTAATGGATAGGATAGAATGATATGGCTCAAGTGTGAGAAATCAAGATTTTGGAAAACAAATCACAAGGAAAAATACTTGGGAAAACAACTTAGTATTTGATAGAAATGAAGAACAAAGCAAATATCCCAAATCTATATTTTTCTTTGATTTTTCTAACTCTTGAAAACAAATAAAGAATGATCTTTAAAAACCAATAAACTCTTTTGAAAACTTGCTTTTAAAACACTAGAGAGTAGGAAACTTTTGGCTTAAAAATTCTACTTCAAAACACCCAAGAGATGGGTATATAAAGGCCCCAACAAAAACTAGCCGTTGGCAGCTGACTAGGCCCAGAATGGCCTTCCGGTCGACCGACCAACGGTCAAAAAATTGACCGTTGAGCCTGTCGGTCGACCGCCCGGTCGACCGTGCCAATCCAGAGAGCAATTTCTCACTGGCCGGTCGACCGCTCGGTCGACCGTGCCAAGCCTCACGGTCGACCGTCTGGTCGACCGCCCCCACCCAAGAGTGGGGTACTTGCAGTCGGTCGACCGTTCGGTCGACCGGCTCAAGTGGCTGGTCAGTGTGCACATTCTTCTGCACGTCGGTCGACCGATCCGGTCGACCGACTCTGGGTCCGGTCGACCGACTCTGGGTCCGGTCGACCGCCAGAGCCTGGCAGGGCTGTTTTAGGGATTGAAACTTGGGTTTTTATAATTCAATTAAATCCCATAAAATCTCTAAAAATCCACAAAAATAAGTTCTTATATTATATTTGAAATACAAACATGTGTGAAAAATTCAACACATATTTCAACTTATTTGAACCATTTTTGTGACTTGGAAATTTTGCCGAAAACCAAAACTCGTATTTTCCAAAACTTGGATTTTTGAATGGAAATCCGATTTTGTCCAAAACTCATCCAAATACAAAAACATGATATGAAGCAACATTGAAGCATGTTGCATATGGATATAATCCAATATACATGAAATAGATATATATCAATGTTTTTGACTTTAAATCCAAAAATAAGTTTTGTTAAAATACAAAACCTAAATACATGAATAGGTTATCAAACTAAGTTTGTATAAATCATTGAAGCATAGATGTATATAGAACAAATCTAATATACATTAAACCATGTAAACTTGTTGATTCTATCTATTCATGAAACCAAGATCGGTTAAACCAAAAACCGAAAACCAAAACACGAAACTTAAACAAGTGTGTGTGTTGTGAACTTGAGCATACCTGATTGGTAGTGAAAAGTGCATTTTTATCATTACATTTACCATCACATTTTCATATTTATTCATTTAATTCTGCACATTTATTAATATTTTGTGATTATTGTGTGCAGGCCTCGAAATAATAAAAAGAAAGAATTAAAGCCTAAAAAGAGCCCAAAAGCCCACATTTGAAGCCCAAGTGCAAAAGTGCAAATATCAATTTTCAAAAATGCAAATACACAAGGGCCAAAGTTGCAAATACAAAGAAGAGAGAAGGATAGACTTCTATTCAACCCTAAATTCTTGCAGGATGAAGATAAAGATACAAGAAGCTTCATTTTATCCCTAATCCTATTCAAAGTTGGATTAAATTGAATACAAAGGAGGAAAGGATTAACCTTCATCTCCTATTCAAGTTCAAATTCAGGAGATAAAGTCCTAAAAGATGAAGGGGATAAAGTTAATCCTAAAGATAAAAGGAGAAGAGTTTAAAGATAAATTCGGATTCAGACTGTACATATTCAGATCATAACTTTTGCTACAGATATGCAAATCTGATGATTCAAAATGCTCTAGAAAGAAGACTTGAAGACCTACAACTCTTATGTTGATCAAAGTTTCCAATTCAGTCCGTAGATAAGCTAATTTCGGCAATCAACATGATAATAAGTTGCAAGACAGATTTGATTTGAACTTCTATGGATAAGTGCCACAAGTCTGGAGATAAGATTTTTTGGGAGAGTTGTACCAGGACTCTACATCTTCCAACTCCTATAAATACCCCTGCAGATGCAACACAGAGAGGAGTCCAGAGGCAAGCCAAGGGCCAAAAGCTAGGGTTTTTAGGTTTTAGGTTAGATTTTCTTTCCTCTGTAAATTTTATTTTCTTTTTGTGAAAGCTGAGAGGAGATGATGTATTCATGGAGGAAGGGATCCACTTGTACTGATGGTGACAGCCGGTGTAAGTTGTAATTTTCCACCATTGTTTAATAATCAAATCGAAGCTTGTTTTTGTTCTTCTTATTCTATTCTTGTTTTATTGTGTCTCTATCTTTGTCTATCATTGTTCTTCTATTTTTGTTTATGACATTGTTTCTTTCTCTAATGTTTTGCCCACCATGAGATCCAACTGCTTCGAGAATACCTAACCGAAGAAGGAACCTTGATGGCCTATGGCGATGAACAGGTCTTCATAGCTTGTTTTCATTTCATAGAGTAGATTAAGAAGGCGGACGATCCTATAAGCCATGCTTGTACCCCTTCCAAGAAAGGTAAATCATCGCAACGGTTCAAACGGTAAGCAGACTGAAGAGGTAAGTTTTCTTTTTCTTTTCTTTTCTTTTGTAGATTAAATCACAACTTCTCCCAATTCTTTATTTGCCGACCCATTGTAAATACCACTTCCTTTCTAATTTAACTAATAAAAATAAAAACTTTAGAGAAACTTGCTTAACGCTTCCATCGCAGTCCCTCCCTGAGGATCACGACCCGCATAGCCTTGCTACAGCGGATTAGAATTGAGCACCTTGCACAACCACTTCTAAATCTAACATCTTTATTTTTGTGTGCAGGTGAAAATCTCAGTCAAAATTTTGGCGCCGTTGCCGGGGAGGGACGGTAAGTTTTTCTCTAATAAAAAAAAATTAATTATTAACTAATTCTTTTAATTCTTTTCTGTTTGCAGGTTTGGAGAACAGAAAAACAGCAGCAGAAGTGGACATATAGCAACTCTGTGCCTCTGCCCTCGAAGGCAGAGCAGCAGAGCCTACTACTTTGCCGCAGAAACGCGGCAATTACCGCGGATCCGCGGCAGTAGCAGTGGATTACTGACTCAGTTTTTTGCAGGTTACTGAAATTTGCAAATACTGTTTACTGCTTTGTTGATTTTGTTCTATGATAAACCTGTATACTGCTAATTAAATCAACAGTAAAAAATTTGTTGTTAATGATAAAAATTGATTAGACATTTGCATATTAGGCACGTGTCTTTTCAATTACTTTATTTTACTGTTGAAGAGTGCTGGAGTAAGGTACGTACGCATTGCATGTAGAGTAGGACTCATCTCTTGGTTGATTTTCTACTTTGAGTGAATCTTATCTACTTATCTTGTACACTTGCACTAATTCATCTTAAGGGCATAACCCATTAACAAGATAAGGTGGGGATTTCATCACCCTTCCTTAGCCCAAAAATCATATCCAAAGCACTCACTAACCCAAGCCTAACTTAAAAATTAGTAGACGTTGGCCCTAGGGACATCTCGGACTCAATAGGAGATTATCCTAAGGGGGAACAGTGTTGGAAGTTGACTCTTGCCAAATCTAGGAAGGGGATTGAGGGCCGAAAGCCCGAAAATTGGTGGTTATTTAATTAAGGAACGTCTTTGACGGAAAACCTCCCACCACTCTTGCCCTGACCTGGCTGATTAACTTGTGGTCAAAGTCTGCACCCTACCTCCTGTGGACAGTCTAACCGGTTAGGAGTCGTCTAGGTCATAGGTCTGCCCTAACTTAGGATAGAATTTTTTTTCTTTTTGTTTGTTTATTTGTGATATGGCATATAATAATAATTTTTCCAACTTTAATCCATATTACACACCTAACTATTTTTCGGATATTACCAACCCGGCATATCATAACTTTGACCAATCTAGTGTGCCGGAATGGTCTTATCCGAATAATTATAACCCATACCCCCCATCTTATGACCATGATTTTCATACTTTCAACTCGTCACAGAGTTCATGGGTTTCGAGTCCCCCGAGTCCAATTTTCAACCGACTTGTCCTTCATATCCATCTAGTCCACATTCTTTCAATGATTCATACTCAGATACCCCCATTCAGAATAGAATACCATCTATCGGGGAAATGATAAGTATGCATGAGTCCAAGCAACAATTACCATCTATCGCAGACATGATAATGCGTGAGTCCACCGACTCACAACTTCATCACGATTACACTTCATCTTTTCAAGTCCAATCACAGCATGATGCACCTATCGACTATGAAAGGATGCTTGCAGCCATGACTCAGGCTAGATTAGCCCATAATCGTGACATAGATCTGATGGTTCAATCTTTACGTTCTCACCGTTCGGCCATTTCTGATATCATTGACCACTCTCGTAGAGCCGACGAACTAAGTTGCTTTGGACAACAAGATTCTACTTCAGTGCCATCATTTGAACTTGCTGAAACTCCAATTGTTGATAATATGGCAAGTTTCTCCTTTCCTGAAATAGAACTTGAGCATGAATATGATCATGATCTTCCACTCGATGATTCAATTTTATTTTCTGATCCAATAATGACTCCAGTGTCTCCACCTGATTTCACTTTTCCGAGTCAACATTAGATCCTATTCCAATTCATAATGAAATTGAATCACCCATTTTAGATGATCATATTGAACTTGACCATTGTGCAACTTTGAAAATCCTATGGATAAATTGGCAAGTTCTTTTTATTACATTGAACCCAATGAGATATGCGACCTAGATTCTCACAATCTCTTTACTTCTGAAACTGATTGTACAATTCTGATGGAAGATGTTGACCTTAGTTTTGAAGAATTGTATGGCGATGAGCTAGAATTCCTTAATATTGGAAGTAAAGAGATATTACCCATATTAGGTCACATTCCATTGTGGGAAGAAGATTGTGGACTTGAGTTTCAATTTCTTGACTTGGACTCAATTCTTGAACATAGTCCGACTCCTGAGCCCTTACTTGATTTGAGCATCTTCCTTGAGTCGGTATTCGTTCCCGTACCTATAATGTCCAAGTCAATAATTCCATCTTTTCATACTCCATTTTGGGACAAGAAGGTTGAGACAATTAACTCTGAAATTTATTATGAAATTTGGAAATTTGATGGGGTGAAAATACTAAAAACTAATTATACATATATTTTAGTGGGTTATGTAAGGAAAGTTTCTGGTGGGTTCCACCAAATTATCTGTTATCTTGATTGGGCCGCATTTCGTGGACCAATTAGACCACCTCCGGAACCACCACCCTAAGGTAACTTCCGCCTTCCCTTGTTCTGTTTCATGTATATATGCATTCATTCATACATTGAGGACAATGCATGAGATAAGTGTGGGGGTGGGCTTTACTAACATACTAACATAGGTAAAAACTAACAAAAATTTGCTAAAAAAATAAAAAAAATTGTTATAAAAAGGAAGTATTTTGACTTATTTTTTGAAAGAAATCTAAGTTAGTTTAAGGATTAGAAAAATCATGATTAGGATTTCTAAAAACTTGGTCAAAATAAATAAATTGTTTAAATTTTAGGTATAGGAGAGAAATTGAATAAATAATTAGTCTTGATTTTTACCTTAATGAAATGTGCATACCTAATGCATATCTAGGATTCTAAGACAAAGACCTTTGTGCCTCATATATATAAAAAAAAAAAAGAGAAAATCACCAATTAAGCTAGATACATGTGCCTCAAGAAGCATAAGTATTCACGCCTAAAGGTGAATGCAAAAAATATAAAAAATAATAAAACCTTAGTTTCGTGGCCTAATTCACTCGAATTTGAGTCCGCGGGGTGTTTTCTCACCTGGTGCCCTAAAGCCGACCGGTTTGGGAGTCATCGACTTTAAGTTCGCTACATGGGTGGATTAGAAAGCCTAAACTAAGAAAAATTATTTATATGTATTAACACATCTAATAATCAATTAGTTAGGTATTAGGGCCTCAAGAAGCCTTGATACTTACACGAAAGAAAATTAGATGAGTTATACATATCAAAAAATAATATATTATTATATAAATAAATAATAAAGAGGCATGAGAGTCCAAGTTAAGGAATTCTTAGTAAAAACATAAGGATGCATATGATTTTTGGTAACGAAAAAAGACTATATTAGAAATTCAATTTTAATTCTTACCTAAAATGGAAAACAATTTACTTTATAAAGACTAAGTCTAAGAATGAATAAAAATGAGGATCCTAAAACTTATAGACTACTTAGTCTCTTCAATAATAATTCAAATATTTTCTTTTATGGATTTTGTGGGTGCAATCCGCTGAAAACCCTCACGAGACAACACTCGTCCTCTAGGGTAACCTAGGGGTTTAACGGCTTGTTGCACATGCTAAGTGCAACCGTGATTCCTACGAAAGTGAGTTAGGTTAGATTAATTTTTCTTTCTTTACTCGAGGACGAGCAAAAAGATAAGTGTGGGGGTGTGATTGGTAGTGAAAAGTGCATTTTTATCATTACATTTACCATCACATTTTCATATTTATTCATTTAATTCTGCACATTTATTAATATTTTGTGATTTATTGTGTGCAGGCCTCGAAATAATAAAAAGAAAGAATTAAAGCCTAAAAAGAGCCCAAAAGCCCACATTTGAAGCCCAAGTGCAAAAGTGCAAATATCAATTTTCAAAAATGCAAATACACAAGGGCCAAAGTTGCAAATATAAAGAAGAGGGAAGGATAGACTTCTATTCTACCCTAAATGCTTGCAGGATGAAGATAAAGATACAAGAAGCTTCATTTTATCCCTAATCCTATTCAAAGTTGGATTAAATTGAATACAAAGGAGGAAAGGATTAATCTTCATCTCCTATTCAAGTTCAAATTCAGGAGATAAAGTCCTAAAAGATGAAGGGGATAAAGTTAATCCTAAAGATAAAAGGAGAAGAGTTTAAAGATAAATTCGGATTCAGACTGTACATGTTTAGTATTCAGATCATAACTTTTGCTACAGATATGCAAATCTGATGATTCAAAATGCTCTAGAAAGAAGACTTGAAGACCTACAACCCTTATGTTGATTAAAGTTTCCAATTCAGTCCGTAGATAAGCTAATTTCGGCGATCAACATGATAATAAGTTGCAAGACAGATTTGATTTGAACTTCTATGGATAAGTGCCACAAGTCTGGAGATAAGATTTTTTGGGAGAGTTGTACCAGGACTCTACATCTTCCAACTCCTATAAATACCCTTGCAGATGCAACACAGAGAGGAGTCCAGAGGCAAGCCAAGGGCCAAAAGCTAGGGTTTTTAGGTTTTAGGTTAGATTTTCTTTTCTCTGTAAATTTTATTTTCTTTTGTGAAAGCTGAGAGGAGATGATGTATTCATGGAGGAAGGGATCCACTTGTACTGATGGTGACAGCCGGTGTAAGTTGTAATTTTCCACCATTGTTTAATAATCAAATCGAAGCTTGTTTTTGTTCTTCTTATTCTATTCTTGTTTTTATTGTGTCTCTATCTTTGTCTATCATTGTTCTTCTATTTTTGTTTTATGACATTGTTTCTTTCTCTAATGTTTTGCCCACCATGAGATCCAACTGCTTCGAGAATACCTAACCGAAGAAGGAACCTTGGTGGCCTATGGCGATGAACAGGTCTTCATAGCTTGTTTTTCATTTCATAGAGTAGATTAAGAAGGCGGACGATCCTATAAGCCATGCTTGTACCCCTTCCAAGAAAGGTAAATCATCGCAACGGTTCAAACGGTAAGCAGACTGAAGAGGTAAGTTTTCTTTTTCTTTTCTTTTCTTTTTGTAGATTAAATCACAACTTCTCCCAATTCTTTATTTGCCGACCCATTGTAAATACCACTTCCTTTCTAATTTAACTAATAAAATAAAAACTTTAGAGAAACTTGCTTAACGCTTCCATCGCAGTCCCTCCTGAGGATCACGACCCGCATAGCCTTGCTACAGCGGATTAGAATTGAGCACCTTGCACAACCACTTCTAAATCTAACATCTTATTTTTTGTGTGCAGGTGAAAATCTCAGTCAATACCACACTATCTAATCTTTAACAAATGGATCTAAACATAAACTAAACACTGTACCGAAGTCTTCTTGTAGAGCTCCGTCTCCAAGTCGACTCAATCCAAACGTGATCCACCGAGCTTGACTCCAATGAGTGCTAGATATGAACTTTGACGCTCGGGCTCTTGAATCACCATGTGACAGCTCCAAAACACCTTTGTTGAAGCTAATCACCTACTAATATCTTGGTTAAGTATCTGAAACTAAACACCACAAGATTATTAGTAAACTATAACTACATGAGTTAATCATCATCAAAACTAGAGTGGAAGGCCTCTGGGCCAACAATCCTAAGTGCTGATAGCGTTGCTCATGCAGTTTCAGCACCGAAGGGTACTAAAAAAGTCCCTAGTCATGTGGCTGGAACTAAAGCACTATGCGGTGCTAATTAACTTCACCATAATGCAAAGATCAAAGCACCACTCTATGCTAAAAGCGAAGCTACCATGGCTTCACTTCATATTCCTTTTGACGCTAAGCTCGCACTTGCGGGTGAAGCTAAAGGCTTAGCGTCACCAAGCGAAGCTAGTACTACTGGTGAAGTAGTTTTAAAAATCAACTATAGTTCAAAAGAGGAGCTTCAATGTAAGAGTTCTCCCCTGAACTGCCCAGTACATGATCTCCTCGAGTCTCTGTACTAGATCGCTTAAGCTTGGTGTAACGCCCCGATCCCGGGGTACAGAGATGTTACTGCGACATATATACGTAGGTCAGAAATACCCTCATGTATATATGCTAAGTATCAGTACAGAAAAGAATCAGAGTACAAAAGTACGTGGTCCCTTTTACATTCCAACATATGAATACAATTTCAAAGTTATCAAAAGAAGTGACACAATATTACAAGAATATTACATCACCAATATGGCGCAAATGCAAGAATACAAGGATATACAAGTATGAACAGTACAAATGTGTTGGCCCAAGAGGTTACACTCTCTTGTTTTGTGTTTTGATGATGACAAACCAAATAAGAGCTAATTGGTACTAATGAATTCATTCAAGATAAGTTTCAGGGTTTATACCATGCTTGGAGACCATTGGCTTTGCTTTTGCAAGAACTTCTAAGTTTCACATAGCAAGGAAGGCAAATTGCACAATCAAGGAAGGATCATAGAAGAGAAGGCACTAGCAAGGCATTGGATGGCTCAAAGACTTGAAGATTGCTCAAGAAGTCTTTAATTATTTGTTTTTATTTTTATAGTTTGTTAAAGAATAGTGGATAGGTTTGAAGCTCTATCACACACGTTTTTGCGCACATGTTCAATCCAAAATGTTTTCCTATAATTTATACAAAATATTTTGCATACAAGATTTTGCCTATAGATATATATTTATGTTTTATACTAATCCCTGTTCAAAAGTATTTTTATCAAAATCTTAATCTTTTTCTAAATTCTTTCTAAGTCTGATTTTTGACCAGTTCCGGTCGACCGGCCGTCGACCGAATCTGTGTCAGGTTATACCGGTCGACCGTCCCAGTCGACCGAGGTTCTGGCAGATGCACGTATCCGTGTGCATGTCTGTCGGTCGACCGACACGGTCGACCGGACTATAGTTGTTGCTCTCTGGTTTTTCCGGTCGACCGGGTCGGTCGACCGAATGCCTGTAACGGTCATAATTTTGAACTAGCGGTCGACCGCACCGGTCGACCAAGCTAGCCGTTGAACAGTAACGGGCAGTTTTTAAAGAGCTGTTTATTTTGTCTTTTTGTGTTTAAAATTAGTTTAATTAATATATTCTGAACTAATTACCTCCTAAACATCAGTATTATGTTTTATCCCTAAACCCTAGCCCTCTCCTATAAATAGGGGTGTTTGGGGAGAGATTGGTTACAACATTATTGCTACAAAAATTCAAAAGTTTAAGGCTTTCAAAAGTTCTTGGTTTTTGTGCTAAATTCTCTCAATTTTCTGAAGGTTTTTCAAAAGATTTTCTCTGATTTCAATTTCTTTTCCTTACACACAAAAGAGCTTCAATTCTACTCATTATTCTCTAAGGACCTTTGTAAGGGAAGAGATTTTTGAAAGAGAGAGTTTGTGGTCTTGTGACTACTCAGAGATTCTTGTGATTGTAATTGTGGAGTTGGGTACTCCGGTTGTAATTGTTCTTTGTGATAGTGGAAGTAGCTAGAATCCTTCTGGGGAAGGCGGGGAGTAGAGCTGGGTGCTCGAACCTCAATAACATATCCTTGTGTTTGCGATTGGTTTACTTTCTTGCACTCTTTACTTTACTATACTTGCTCTTATTCTTGCTCATCATAATCATTGTCATATTTACTTGCTTGCATTCATCTTGTGAATCTTGATTGGTAATTGTTGTAGCTTTAAATTTTTTATTTGCCCTTTGATTAGCATTGTCACCTATTCACCCCCCCTCTAGGTGACTTTTCAATTGGTATTAGAGCTTGGACTCTAGGTTGGCTTAACATCCATAGAGAGATCCTTAAAACTTGCTAATCAACATTTTCATTTCATCCATTCTTCACTAGTAAACATGGCCGACAACATTAATCCCCACCTAAATTTGATGGACTCATTTCCCAATTTGGAAGGTTAGGATGACTATTTTTTTGCAATCTTTAGGTAGCTTAGTAGCCAAGTCCTTGACCAAACCCTATGAAGCACCCGATGGTGATGAGAGCACTTGGACCGACCTTGACTTTAAACTATATGAGGCTAACTCCAAGGCCCAAAACTCCCTATTAACCGCCTTGAATGAGGATGACCTTACACGGGTAATTCATTGCCAATCCGCCTATGAGATTTTGGCAACACTTATTGGTCACACACGAGGGGACTTCACAAGTCAAGAGAGCTAAGATAGATCTCTTGAGGTCCCAATATGAGTCATTTAAAATGCTTGATGATGAGTCTATTGATAGTATGGCTACAAGGTTTACTAAAATCACTAATGGTCTTTCTTCCTTAGGTGATGACATCTCCAACGATCAAAAGGTGCGGAAAGTAATTCGGGCTCTTCCTTCATCATGGGAGATCAAGGCCACCACCTTGAAGGAGTTGGACGACAAGGACGAGATGGACCTCATTAGTCTCATTGGGAACCTAAAGACCCATGAGATGGAGAAGAAGGCAAGAGAAGAGGCCACTACTTCAAAGAAGAAATCCATAGCCTTCAAGACTTCATCCACCAATGATGACGATGAAGATGACGAAGAAGAAGATGAGGAGCTTACTCTACTTGTTCGCAACGTCAAGAGGATGTACCGGAGGACAAACTCAACTTCCGGAGAAAATTTGAAGGCAAAGAGGAGCGGAGGATCATATGCTACAATTGCCGCAAACCCGGACATATCATGGCGGATTGTCCAGAGTTCAAGAAGAAAATGACTTCCTCCTTCAAGCCAAAGAAGCCGGAGGAAAAGAAAGCTTACAAAGCTACGTGGGATTCGGAAAGCGAGTCCGAAGAGGAGGTGGATCAAGCTAATATGTGTTTCATGGCAAACACACCCAAGGTACCCCCTCAATCCCTTGATGATGAAGATGATGATGTAAGGAAGTTCTAGTGCATGCTTTTGTAGAACTTTCTGAAACTTATGATAAAAGAAACTTGAATGCATAAAATTACAAAAAGAAGTTGCTTTTCTTAAGAATGAACTTGCTATGGTTTCTAAAGAAAAGGATAATATTTCTTCTAATCTCATTTCTATACAAAAAGAATTTAATGCCTACAAAGTTTCTTGTAAAGCAAAATCTCCTATTATTGATGAACAAGAAATTTCTTCCTTTAAATCAAAAATGAATGATTTGAAAAGTTTTAAATGATTGTGCTTTTAATACCAAGAAACTTGAGAACATGTTTTCTAAAAAGCACACTTCACATGCTAACACTTCACAAGCTAAGAATTCTCATGCTCACACCACTCATGCTAAAGTTTCTCATGCTCAAAATCACACACTCACTATGCTTTTTAATATGGTAGAGTGTATAGATGCACATATTGTGGTAAAAATGGACATTTAGCTAAGTTTTGCTATGATCAACTAAATAGAACAAATAATCTTGTTTGGGTTCATGACACTAACCCTAGAGGACCCAAGAAAATGTGGGTACCAAAATCAAGTCTTAAATTGTTTGATGTAGGTACACACCAAAGCTCCAAGACGTAGGGAGCGGTGGTACCTTGATAGTGGCTGTTCAAGACACATGACTTGGGACATCAATAACTTCACAAACCCTATCAAGGTACATGAAAGGTGGCACCGTCACCTTCGGGGATGACTCCAAAGGAACTATCATCGGTATAGGTAACATTCAAATTGGTGCATCTCCTATTATTGAGAATGTTGTTTTAGTAGATGGTTTAAAACATAATTTGCTTAGCATTAGCCAACTTTGTGACCGTGGACTTAAAGTTGTTTTTGATGATTCTTCTTGCAAGATTTTTAATGTTAAATCTAATGATTGTATTCTTACCGGTTTTCGTGATAATAATGTTTATATTATTGACATGCTTAATTTAGATTGTTCTACTAAATGCTTGAATGCTTTTGATGAAAATTCTTGGCTTTGGCATAGAAGACTAGGACATGCATCTTTTGACCATATTTCTAGGATTAATTCAAAGGAATTGGTGAAGGGTATACCTTACTTGAATTTTGAGAAAGACCGCATTTGTGATGCGTGCCAACTTGAAAAACAAACCAAGTCTTCCTTTAAACCAATCAATATCATGTGTCAAATAGGCCTTTAGAATTAATTCATATGGATCTTTTTGGACCAACTAAAACTAAGAGTTTAAATGGAAGTAGATTTGCATTTGTTTTGGTTGATGATTTCTCCCGTTTTACTTGGGTTTCTTTTTTGCAACATAAAGATCAAACCTTTTTCTCATTTTAGATTTTTCGAAAAAGAGTTGAAAAAAAAAAAGGTTTTCCGATTTTGAAAATAAGGAGTGATAGAGGTGGTGAGTTTGTTAACCAACTCTTCATGACTTATTGTGATGAAAAAGGAATTAAGCATGAAATGTCTTGTCCTAGAACTCCACAACAAAATGGAGTTGTAGAAAGGAAAAATAGAACACTTCTAGAGATGGCTAGGACAATGATAAGTGAGTATGACCTCCCTCAATATTTATGGGCCGAGGCCGTAAACACCGCATGCTATATATCGAATCGTATTTATTTGTGCAAAAATTCTTCAAAAACATCATTTGAAATGTATCATTCTAGAAAACCAAATGTTGCATATTTCAAAGTTTTTGGATGCAAGTGTTTTGTTTTAAATACTAAGGATAATTTGGGTAAATTTGATGCTAAGGCTTATGAAGCTATCTTTGTTGGATATTCTTCTACTAGCAAAGCATATAGAGTGTTTAATAGATTTACACTTACCATTGAAGAATCCATGCATGTTAAATTTGAAGAATCTAATGTGATTGTTGAGAATGTTGTAGAGATTGAACCATTAGGTGAAGACATGGAGAGACTATCCTTGAAGGACTCACCCGCTCAAGAAGAAAAGCTAGACCCTATTGGTGAAGTTCAAGAGGATAAGGAGGAAAGCTCTCAACCGCTTCCTAAAGCTTGGAGATACGCTACAAATCATCCGAAGGAGCTCATCTTGGGTGATGCATCTAGAGGAGTCACTACGCGCTCCAAACTCCATGACCTATGTGGTAACTTTGCTTTCATTTCTCATTTTGAACCCAAGGGCATTCTCGAAGCCGAGACGGACCCATATTGGTTGCTTGCCATGCAAGAGGAACTCAATCAATTTGAGCGCAACCAAGTTTGGCACCTTGTTCCTAAGCCCCACGATAGACAATAATTGGTACTAAGTGGATCTTTAGAAACAAGATGGATGAGTCCGGAAATGTCATTAGGAATAAAGCTAGGTTAGTGGCCAAGGTTACACTCAAGTTGAAGGAATTGACTTTGAGGAGACCTTTGCACCCGTAGCACGGCTTGAAGCCATACGGATGACACTAGCTTTTGCATGTTTTAAAAATTTTAAACTTTTTCAAATGGATGTAAAAGTGCATTTTTAAATGGTTTTATTAATGAAGAAGTTTATGTTGCTCAACCTCCCGGTTTGTTGATCATGTTCATCCCGATTTTGTTTTTAAACTTGATAAAGCTTTGTATGGATTGAAACAAGCTCCAAGAGCTTGGTATGAAAGGCTTTCTAGTTTTCTCATTTCAAATGATTTTGTTAAAGGCAAAGTAGACACAACTCTTTTTACTAAGCATATTGATAATGATATTTTAATTGTGCAAATTTATGTTGATGATATAATTTTTGGATCTACTAATGAGCTTTTGTGCAAGGAGTTTGAAAAGGTAATGCAACTAGAATTTGAAATGTCTTCCATGGGTGAGCTTAATTTCTTTCTTGGACTCCAAATCAAGCAATTGCAAGACGGAACCTTCATTAACCAAGCCAAGTACGCAAAGGAGCTAGTAAAGAAGTTTGGGCTTGAAGGATCAAAGGCTTGCAACACTCCAATGGCAACTACAACCAAGCTTGATAAGGACGATCAAGGTAAAAATGTTGATATTAAATTATATAGAAGCATGATAGGAAGTCTTTTATATTAACGGCAAGTAGGCCGAATATCATGTTTAGTGTGTGTCTTTGTGCTAGATTTCAATCGTGTCCTAAAGAGTCTCATCTTATTGCGGTAAAACGCATTATTCGTTATATTAAGGGCACAATTGGAATGGTCTTTGGTATCCGAAAACTAGAGATTTTTCAATGACTAGTTATTCGGATGCCGACTATGCGGGTTGTAGAGTAGATAGAAAGAGTACTAGTGGGACATGTCAATTTCTTGGTAATTGTCTTGTTTCATGGTCCTCTAGGAAGCAAAATTCCGTAGCTCTCTCAACCGCCGAGGCGGAGTATGTTGCCGCGGGGCTTGTTGTGCACAAGTCCTTTGGATGAAACATTCTCTCCTTGATTTTGATTTGCACTTTGATCATATAAAAATATTTTGTGATAATACTAGTACTATACACATGACTAAGAATGCAAATCAACATAGTAAGACCAAGCACATTGAGATTAGATATCACTTTCTTAGAGATCATTTTGAAAAAGGTGATATAGATATTGATTATGTTTCCACGGATTTACAACTAGCCGATATTTTCACTAAACCTCTTGATTTTGCTAGATTTTCGTTTATTTGTGGAGAACTTAATGTTTGTATTATTGAATAGACATGTTTTTCATAACCCTTTTTGATGTATGACAAAAAGGGGGAGAATAAGTTTTACATGGACAAAAATAAGTTCATTTGGTCTTGGTTCCATATGAATTTATATGTTTTGGTTTTAATAAATTTTGATATGAGTTTTGTGTTTTATGAAATTGAGAAATCTTGTATATTGTTTCTATTGTATTGTTTCTATTGGTATTGTTTCAATTTGGTTTCATTTGATATCTTGTCTATGAAATCTTGTGTTTTAAGTTTAAATAATTAGCACAATTTGAGGGGAGTTTTCTCCTCCCCTATATTTTTGTTTATAGCCTATTTTTTTTGTCATCATCAAAAGGGGGAGATTGTTGGCCCAAGAGGTTACACTCTCTTGTTTTGTGTTTTGATGATGACAAACCAAATAAGAGCTAATTGGTACTAATGAATTCATTCAAGATAAGTTTCAGGGTTTTATACCATGCTTGGAGACCATTGGCTTTGCTTTTGCAAGAACTTCTAAGTTTCACATAGCAAGGAAGGCAAATTGCACAATCAAGGAAGGATCATAGAAGAGAAGGCACTAGCAAGGCATTGGATGGCTCAAAGACTTGAAGATTGCTCAAGAAGTCTTTAATTATTTTGTTTTTAATTTTTATAGTTTGTTAAAGAATAGTGGATAGGTTTGAAGCTCTATCACACACGTTTTTTGCGCACATGTTCAATCAAAATGTTTTCCTATAATTTATACAAAAATATTTTGCATACAAGATTTTGCCTACAGATATATATTTATGTTTTATACTAATCCCTGTTCAAAAGTATTTTTATCAAAATCTTAATCTTTCTAAATTCTTTCTAAGTCTGATTTTTGACCAGTTCCGGTCGACCCGCCGGTCGACCGAATCTGTGTCAGGTTATACCGGTCGACCGTCCAGTCCGACGGGTTCTGGCAGATGCACGTATCCGTGTGCATGTCTGTCGGTCGACCGACACGGTCAACCGGACTATAGTTGTTGCTCTCTGGTTTTTCCGGTCGACCGGGTCGGTCGACCGAATGCCTGTAACGGTCATAATTTTGAACTAGCGGTCGACCGCACCGGTCGACCGAGCTAGCCGTTGAACAGTAACGGTCAGTTTTTTAAAGAGCTATTTATTTTTGTCTTTTTGTGTTTAAAATTAGTTTAATTAATATATTCTGAACTAATTACCTCCTAAACATCAGTAATTATGTTTATCCCTAAACCCTAGCCCTCTCCTATAAATAGGGGTGTTTGGGGAGAGATTGGTTACAACATTTATTGCTACAAAAATTCAAGTTTAAGGCTTTCAAAAGTTCTTGGTTTTTGTGCTAAATTCTCTCAATTTTCTGAAGGGTTTTCAAAGATTTTCTCTGATTTCAATTTCTTTTCCTTACACACACAAAGAGCTTCAATTCTACTCATTATTCTCTAAGGACCTTTGTAAGGGAAGAGATTTTTGAAAGAGAGAGTTTGTGGTCTTGTGACTACTCAGAGATTCTTGTGATTGTAATTGTGGAGTTGGGTACTCCGGTTGTAATTGTTCTTTGTGATAGTAGAAGTAGCTAGAATCCTTCTGGGGAAGGCGGGGAGTAGAGCTGGTGCTCGAACCTCGATAACATATCCTTGTGTTTGCGATTGGTTTACTTTCTTGCACTCTTTACTTTACTATACTTGCTCTTATTCTTGCTCATCATAATCATTGTCATATTTACTTGCTTGCATTCATCTTGTGAATCTTGATTGGTAATTGTTGTAGCTTTAAATTTTTTTATTTGCCCTTTGATTAGCATTGTCACCTATTC